>PVKM010047217.1:0-11506 GCA_004027735.1 Carollia perspicillata
TGGGATTCCTAGGAAAGAATCTGACAGGCAAAGTACTAAGGACTCATTTGATTTATATAAACAACCAAAATAAAATATGTAATTAAATATAGCTTCTAGTTTTGGCGAACAGAAGGCTTCAGACACTATATGAGAGATTCATGGCCCCTTTCTCAATTTTATATAATTGAGTCAGTTCACAACTCAGAGTTCTTGAATGAAGGATAGGCAGGTGCAACCCTCAAACAAAAACAGAAACAGCAGGTGCTCCTCACTTTTTGCCTCTTGCACAGATTTATAGCATCTTAGTAGCTCAGAAAATTTCAGCTCATCATTTCTGTATGATAAATAACTACAATTTCATTTCACTCTTCTCACAGTGAAATCTTTCTTCCTCCATTTTAGAATTTATATTACCCCTTCCTCCAACCCACACAATTGTGAAATCTTATAAAACTATGATTGCATTTTAATCATTTTTTCAACTTCAGTACCTTTCCATATGTATTGAATTGAAGCTATAATTTCTTTCAAGGATTTTTTTTTCATTCCTAAAAATCGAGGAATTATAATGAAGTCTATTTTAGAAATGTGTTTTCTCTCAATTGCATCATGTTTCTCAACTTAACATGTTTGTAAATATGATACAACTAAGGAAAAATATGTAGGAAGTTCCCAAATTTTTGGATATGTGAAGTGGTGCGTTATTCAAAAATAAAAACAGATACTCTTAAAAATATGGATAAATGCTCTATATCTTTCTACATTGACTATGTTGAGCCATAGACAGGTATATCAACAACTCAGCCCTGAGACCAACTATGGTCGTAATGGAGCAGAGAGGGCAAGCAGAAAAGAGGAAAGAAACCATTGTATTATACTCGTGATTAATAGAAGATAAGGAATTGTAGTAGAAGAAAGAAATTTGAAAGTATTTTCTCAGTTTCGATATCCCAAAATACAACATAGTTTTTATAATTTGTAGAATATAAATTTGTACACTTTTCCTTATTAAAATTTATAATTCTCTTTCCCATAAAATCCAAATTTCTTAGTATGAAATGCAAAACATATCATTGTTGATTCTCCACCTAAGTTCTCTAGCTTCGTATCTCACCACAAATCACTTTTTACTTTCCAGTTATACTGAATTTCTTGAATTTGTGTGAATCATTTTTTTTCAACTCCATGCCTTTTGCACGGACGTACAGCTTTCAAACCTTCTTTATCCTTCCACCTTCTATGCTTCTCATACTTTTTCTTAGTTGGTGTTTTCTAGAAGCAGATTTGAGATAAGGTTTAGGAAGAACTGGTAGGGAAGTGGGGAAATTGGACAGGGAAGATATGAGAACAAATAAAGTGTGTGCTGTCGAGCAAGCTAGCATTGAATGCACCTGGAGCTTAATCCCACGGGAATTCTGACAATGGGTAAGACATGAGCCCCACAACTAGCATACAAGGCCAAGGCCCTGTGGTGGTAAACTCACTGACTTCCAGCAGTTATTGTCTCGTCAATCATTCATTTATTTTAAAAACTTGTTTACATGAATTACCTTTATTGTATCAAATATTTATTGCCAGATTCATATTTGACTTTCTTGTTCTCTTTTACCTTGGGGACCAAAGCTATATTTCAGAAAATTAATAACTATGTATACTATAAAAACATAGAACTCTACAATATAGATCTGAAAATGTTGTGAATAACTACTTCCTAATCTTTACTTTTTATGAAAAAAGGCATTAAAGGAGCATAATAAAAGTCTATATATTCAGTCTTATCTTTTTAGTCATTTACAAAGCTTATTAATTTGCCAACAAAGTAAACAATTTTACCAGTGGTGTTATATAACTCCATATTTTGTTAGGTTTGGTTCTCAATGAGACTGGAGAAAACTCTTCATTATTTTAGTTTTTATTTGCTTTTTACTGTTATAATACCAAATCATGTATAGTATATCACAGTAAAAGCAAACATGTAACCTTATGGTGCTGTTTTTAGTGTTAATGATGATGTCTTTTATTGTTTGCTTTGTAAGAAAACATTATGGCAGCAATACAAAAAACCTTGTAAAACCTTTTATCACCTATTCGTCTTAAATAAAAGTTTTATATATTTGAATATAGTGCAATACTGTAGTACAGAATTATGCAAACTAAAAGGCATTTACGCCTGCAAAAAATACTGATTGTTGTTACAGAAGTTTAGAAATAAAAGCAGATGAAGAAAGTAACCCATGTTGTACTGCAGCAGTAAGTTTTAAAATAGTCACAATCTAGTGATATCAATAGCCTGGTTATGACCATATGTGTATATATACTCATTTTGTGTAGATTTGCAGGCCAGTGCTGACTACAGGTAAGATACCACTGATCATAAAGGTTCATGAGAATAAAACAAAGCTAAAAGCAAGTGACACAAAAAATACTCTCATTCTATGCTAAACAAATTTGTAAACCATTTTCAAAGATTTGAACAAGCGCCCGATCCCAAAAGAGTCTATATAAAATATAAGATTGCAGTGTCAACTGTAGGCCATGCTGAATAATGTGGACTCTAATCAGAGCTCATGTGGACTGCAATCAGCATATTTAGAACTCTAGATTCCAGTATCTAATTGGCATAAATCTTTCCTTTCTCAACCCACTGCCGGATGCAGCCAGTGTGACAGCCCTCTCGGAAGGCTGTTGCTGCTCTTCGTAGAGTCACGTTTGCAGTGCACTTTTGTGCCATGTGGGCTTTATCCTTCGAGTCACTCAGGTGCATGCTGGTTAACCAGGGCAGTGTCTACCTGAGACCTACTGCATGAGGAACGGAAGGGGCCAGGGGAACCAAACCCCGATGACACCGAGTATGATTTTAGTTACTTTTGGGGGGAATCAAAAGTTATATGAAGATTTTTGACTATGCAGGGGTCAATGCCCCTAACTTCTGCACTGAACAAGGGTCAACTGTACTATTTATTTCCTGTGTCATCCTCCAATATACTTAAAACATAATGTTTTTCCATTGAATATATATTTTAAAAATCGATACAAATTGAAAATGAGGGAAAAAATGACATATACTGAAATGCATTCTGTAAGTTACTATGTCGATCCCAAATTCAACTTTGACCCAAAGCTGCTAATAATAATAGTCATAATAATAACAATGATGGAAAGGAACTTTGGGGGTTGATAGGCATGTTTATGGTATAGATTATGATGGTGGTTTCATGGGTATATGTTAACTCCAAACTCATTAAGCTGTATACATTGAATCTGTACAGCTTTTTGTATGTCAACCATACCTCATAATATGATACTTTTTAAAAGGCAACTCATGAACAAACACATGAATAACAGCCCAGAAAAAAAATGAAATAAAATATTTTTTCTAACTTTCTTTGCTTCACAGTTGGATTATCTGACCCAGTTCATATAGCTCAATGTACAGGGTCCAGCACAAGTAATGCCTGCCTGAGTGTGGCTGGTAGGGTGATAATGTGGGTGTAATGATTTATAGTTTTAATTTGAGCATTTCACTTAAAGTGTCATATGGTGTGTTTGAGTGTGATATTGTTATGTTACAGAATTATATGCTTATGATTTTGTAATAAAAGATTTTGTAATGAAAAACGGGTATTTTTTGTGCCATACCTTGTACATGAATTAACAGCATAGATCTCAAAGGAGAAGCATGGGTAGGCCAGCTTCCATGATGTCTGTCGTCTTCAGGGACTCTCATTCTTAGGTTGGATGCCATACTTACTGGCTTCCAGAATCACCTGTGAATAACTGTTGTGACACACTCTCCACCCAACATTTCAGTTTTCTGTCTGCTGTCTGTCATCACCACTGGACAATAAACTTGCAGAAAACAAAAAAAATGATGCTTCTTATTTTGCTGTGTCCACTATATCAGAGTACTCAGTAAGCGCTGGTTGTTTGTCATGAACAGAATCTCAATCGCTGTGCAAACCTGGGGCTACCTGCATTTCACCTGCTGTTTTGAAGAAATAATTCCAGCCCCAGGTTCCACTCATTAGTAATAAACTCCTTTTATTTTTGGCCAAGAGAAAAGTTTTCTCCGTTTGCAAGTTGAATTTCTGGCAGGTTATTCTGGTAAGAACTACAATGTGGATATATAGATTACCTTTCCCCTAGAACCTTAAGTTCACGCCATGTAATAGGTAATGGGAACTTTAATTACGTTGCACCCCTAAAATAAATTATATTGCAGAGAGCATGAAGCTCAATTTTTCTTGCTGAGTTGCAAAACTGAACCATTGCATGGGCTTTTAAAAAATGTCACAGCTTAGATGAATATATCGTAAAGTCTTACATAAGCATCATCTATTGTGACCAAGAACATTTAATTTTGATTACATAAATTTTATAGTAATATCAAAGATCTAAGTATGATGCTGTATGGTTTAGTAAAAAATATTTTTTAAATTGCCAGAAAATTAAATCTGGTAAATTTGGTTGCACAGAGAGCAGAAAATATAACTCAGGTGGCAGAAAGGTTTGTGTCA
Source organism: Carollia perspicillata (assembly GCA_004027735.1). Classification (NCBI taxonomy): domain Eukaryota; kingdom Metazoa; phylum Chordata; class Mammalia; order Chiroptera; family Phyllostomidae; genus Carollia; species Carollia perspicillata. The sequence continues at coordinate 4,500 of PVKM010047217.1, forward strand.
CAATATTTTCTGAACCAGAGAATCTTCATTCAAGGACATTTAGACATACAAATCTTGAATTATAAAATTTTTTTGTAGAATTCAGTTTCCATAGAAATATGAAGTTAGCCCATATTTGTTTCTTTTCAGATATTTCTTAAATTTGATCTTTTATAGTCTTTTTTTTCTTTGTTGTTAGAACCCCATAGTTTCTTAGCTGTTTTTAGATGTGAATTCCTTTCATTGACTGGCAAAGTTTATGGGGGACCATTTTTCTGAACACTTGGGACTCTTTTTCAGTTCTGGAATACTTTGTGTTACAGATACTGCTTTTCATCTTCTTTTTATTCTTATTTTTCATCACAAATACTATTTCACCTGAATAGGCTCTTTGCTTTTATCTAGATCTAATTTTTCCTCATAGTTTAAAAAATATTTTTTAATAGTTTTTTCAGTATTTTTCCTATTACCATTTATCCCCCTATACCATCTTCCGCCTCCACCTTCCTCCTACCCTGACAATCATCATACTGTTGTCTGTGTCCATGAGTTCTATTTTTGCTCAATCCCTCCATTCCCAGCCCCAAATCCCCTCAGCTATCAGCCTGTTCTCTGAGTCTCATAGTTTTTATATCCATGTCTTTTACCTGGATTATTTGAATTCTATTAGCATATCTCAAGTATGAGCTGTTCATTCACATTTTTTCACACTATCAGTTTTGCAAATGTGTATCTTTATACAGGGCTTTACTTTTTAAAAACTTTTTAGTTCAGTATTTATCAGAATTGGTCATTTTCATCTGAAGTGGTTGCTTAGGTTTTTTAATTTTTGTTTTAATTTTTTTCATCTCATCATTTCCTCTATTTTCTTTTCTGTTTTAAAATTTTTTTATTTATTTTTTGAGAGAGGGGGAGGGAAGGAGAAAGAGAAGGAAAGAAACATCAATGTGTGGTTGCCTCTCAAGTGCCCCCTACTGGGGACCTGGCCAACAACCCAGGTACATGCCCTAGACCAGGAACCCCTTTGTTGACAGGCTGAGGCTTAATCCACTGAGTTACACCACCTAGGGCTCTATTTTCTTATAAACTTCCTCTTCTTTAAGGGAAGTTATGAGTTCTAATCTACTGTGATTAGTGAATATTTTTTTCAGGGAATAAATTTAGTCTGATTATTCTCAGTAATGTTGCTTTCTTGTGCCATGGAAATTTCTTAGAGGACTCTGTTTTTTTCTTTCATTTTACTTGACTGGGCAATACATTTTCTCCCCAATGTATAGGAGGAGAGGATTTGTATGCTGCCCTTAGCCCATTCCCTGTTCTTGTGCTCCATGCAGGTATTTGTTGAGCTACAAAGAGCCTGTGAAAAGTCTCAAGTGAGATCCTCAGTGAACGGGGCAGACGGTCTTCCACCTTCGCCGTGCATTTTGTGCCTGGGAAAAGAATACTGACTACTGTTCTTAAGCAGAGAAGGTATGTAACTTTGAAAGTTAATAATTCTACCAGTTGCACAACAAACAGAATTTATAAGCCCCTTTTGTGTGTAAGATGCAATGTTTATATTGACTCAAATCCATTTAATGACCCTGAATATAAGGTATTACTATTAGTAGTAGTGTTAGTATTATTATTGAAGGTTACACCTGAGGGGAATGGACACAGACTTGAATTGACTGATCCATGTATTGAGTTTTGATGGAATAAAAATATAGACAATCAAGAAATAATGGAAAGAACAGACACTTTCAAACAAACAAAGCCAGGTCAAATTCTATAGCTATATAGCTTTTTATATTAATTCTAAAATATTCATATGAGAGAAAATGCAAATTAAATGTGTTATAATAAAACGTAAATATTTCCAGACTATATAATATGTCTGTAAAGCTAAAGCTGAAATGGTATTTACATAAATTAATCTCCAAGACTTTATTTCCTTGTGATGTTTTATTTCTCTAATATTGTTTGAAGTAAACATTTATATTGTATAATTGCTTCTCTTTTAAATTATTTCTATTAGAAAAAGGAGGCCAACATTTTTGTTTTGCACCTGGCAAATTTGAAATTTCAGTCTCACATATGCAAACATCTTTGGATTTCAGTTTATCTTTCATAGCATGGGGAAATGTGCTATATATTTCTGTTTAAAAATGTTTGTTGTTTCTATGTTAGCTTCTTTAGAATAGGTTAAGAACAGTTAAATGGATCAGGATTATGTTGTAATTAGTAAAATCTAATATTTCTTTGCCTAAATCACAGCATGACTTTCCTCAACTTACTTTCATCAAAGTAAGTCATTATTCAAGAACATGTAATTAGCTTGTTTTAATCTTATCATTTTCAGATACCTGCTAAAGTAATTAGCTTTCTCTTTTCTTCTTTATAGTTAGAAAATTGCTAAAGGATCAATGAACAATACATCATTTTCTATTCTACGCCACCAATTACTTTGACCCACAGTGTAAATTTATTGATTTTTCTTATTAGTACATTATCACCAGTATTCACAGCATGGTGTTTATAAATTAATAAAAGAAAGATAGATTCATTTGTGAACAGTTATCCTTTCAAGTTTCTCATCTAGAACATGTGTGATTGTATGATACCCACTAATGGCACATGGAACTTAAGAATAAAGTTTATTTCTCATACACAAGGTTTCCATAGTTTTGTTGAGATGAGTCATAAACTCAAAGTTAACAAAATTTAAAAAACTTATGTAAATTGCAAAGTTAGAAAAAGTTTGGTTTTTCTGGCTTTTATCTCCATTAAAATGAGATCGAAACTTTCTGAACATCAAAAATGAAAATAAAAGGGAAGGAAATATTATCTAGTAAGCATAGAATTATACATGCAATTTTGACAGTATTCTCATGTTATATTTCAGTCATTTTCTTTTTTATTCATTCAATAAATATTCAAAATGCCTACTATGTTCAGGAATTCTAGTATCTTAAGATACAGTGCTTGAAAAACATAATGTTCATGCTTTAGTGAACTTTGCATTCTAATATGGAAGGTCTCAAGAAATTAATATACAATAATTCAAATGTAGTTCAGTTCTATTCAGAAAAAAGAAAATTGAGTGATGGACTTAAAAAGAAGAATATTTTAGAATAATCAGAGAAGACTTTCCATCAAAGGTTAACTTAGAGAAAAGATTGAAAGAAGAGAGGTAGCCTAAGGGAACAGAGTTCAGGAAGTGGAGGACAGGAAGTGCAGACGTCCTGGCTGCAGAACACTGGGGAGGACAGACAGCAACAGGCCCGGATGTAACGCGTTACCCCTACCTTTCATTTATTCTATTGGTTAGTTTGTATTTATTTGTTTGTGTTTTTGTTTGTTTTCCTTTATTGTGTTTTGCTTTTTTGGGTGGTAGGAGGTCAAATATACTTAAAAAGGCATCTCTCAACCCAAACGTAGACTTATATTTTAGTCTACAAAGGGTGGGACCAAAATAGGTTTATAGTTGTGAGTTTGTGAAACACAGATTTTATTCTTGTATTATCATTTATTAATTATTGTATATTTTCCATGCAAACAACTATAAACCTACTTATGTCATACCTCTTTTTCTAAAACATCTATAGTTTTGTTTCTTTAACCTTCTATTTTTAAGACATTTAGAATTTATCAGTGATAAAAATGTGAGGTAAAGCTTAAGATCCTTATTTATTTTCTTAAGTAAATATCCAGTCAATCTGACTACATTCCTTGTGTAGTCTTTTACATTTGGTTTAAAACAATATCTTTATCATATTCCAAATTCCCATATGTCAGTGTCTATGCCCTTATATTTCTTACTCTATCATTGTCTATTCTAACATAATTATCATATTTTAATAAGCACACATGTTTAATTTGTTTGAAATATGGTGGGAATTTATTTTATTTAATTTTTTTCAAATGCGCCTTTAACTGTAACTTTGAAAGGTGTGTTGTAGATTTATATATGTAACAAAACTAGATTTGAACCAGGATGACATGACTTAATAGGTTAATTAGTCAGGCATTCCTACTTTATATAATTTTGTATTTTCTTATCCACACTCTGGGAATAACTTACCCTTCGTTGAAACTTCTTTGCTTGTCTGTCATTAAAGATGCAGAGTTTTTGCCATAGAAGTGTTGGATCTTTCTTATATAGTTTATTCTTAGATATTTTATTGATCTTATTAAGATCATGCATAGGATATGTTTGTACAATCACCTATTCGTTATGTGGTTCTTTTGCTGTTTTTAACAGATTTCAAGAGAGGAGGAGAAAGCAGAATGTCTTTATTTTGCTATTCGATTCTTTCATTTTCATTTAAATGTGAATTTTAAAAACATCAAAATTTTATTGAGCAACATAATTGCACACATCTAAAATTTAAAATTCATATCACTTCAATAAGCTATAGAGACTCTAATTCAATATTGAAGGTGCTTTATGGCTTCAGAAGACTGTCTTGATAGAATGAAGTTCATGAAGTAGGACTGCTAACATCAGGGTTACAAACATCTATATATTTTCCACACTATGATGTTTTACTGAATTTACTAAGAAGAATAAGTTCCTTGTAAGTAGCTTTGAAGGCCAACATGCTCTATATTCTGTTACATACATACATCATCACCAATTCTATTGATCTCGAATAGGATTTTTATTTCCTCAGCTATTTAAATCCATTATTGTTGATGATTATGTAAAGCACAGTTGGAAGACCCATTGAGTGAATAACTATGGATGTACACAGACATTGCCAGCATGCGATTAACTTTTTATTTTTTAATTTTTATTATGAGAAAAGTATAACAAGGGTGCCTATAACTTATCATAGAAAACCTTTATAGACTTAACACTCTCAATATTTTCTTAGAGCTAGTGTTACCAGTTACAGTTTGGGGCTAGCTAATAAGGTTAATTCTTGATTCTTTGATTTGTCTTAAGTAATTTTGGAAGCAAAATAATCTAGATGCTATCATGCACGTAATAGGGTGTTAAATGATACCACAGATTCAGTGAATGAATGGTTACCTCTGTTTTCTGTGATCAACATTGCCTTCTAGAAAGTCCTAACGTGTGAAGGAACCCTCTTCTGTCCCTATCTGACCACTCCTTATCTCTTTACTGGTATGGCCACGTTGATATTCCAGCCCATAAATATAATCATGTGTGTGTGCGTGCATGCGTGCGTGTGTGTGTGTGTGTGTGTGTGTGTGTGTTGTTGTTTCAGAGTTTAAGCTCTGGAGCCAGACTCTGCATTTAAATCTGAATCCTGACACTTCTCGGCATTACGCTCTGGGCCAATTGTGTGGACCACTCTGTTTCCTCATCTGTTTCCTAAAGGTTAGCCAGTTTCTGAATCTTTAAAATGACAGCAAGTTACTAATGGCCTCATTGTCGTCTTTCTATTATTATAGGCTTTTACATATATTGACTAGTACAGTGTCTGGTGTTCTTGTATTCTTCTTCTCCTTATTATTAATACTATTATTACTGAACACATTCTCTCCCCTTTGAGGCTCTCACCTTCTATACAGATTGAATTTTTATTTTTATAGCTAACTGCATTAGATGACAAGATAATTTTATGGGTTTATAAACTTAAGATTTAATGATTTAGTGAAATTAAAAGTCCAAGTGTGAATCAGATGCCAAAATTTGGTCCTAGAAATTTTACCAGCTAGGCATTTTCATTTGGTTATGAGAACTCAATATCGTCATTTTATATCCTCAAATCAATTCTCCTTATAGTTACCGATTTTAGAGTTATTTTCATTGTAGTCCCAATTACCAGGTTTTAAATCTTTGATCACGTTTGAGTTCCCTATTTCTATTGTGTTGTACTCTCCACAATTGTTCTGTTACTAGAAATATTTATTTTTACTGTATTTCTATGGCCATTTACAACTCCATCCCAGCTCTCCAATTACTGTAGCCTAATATCAGTTCATTGATATCAGTGTTCCTAGTAATTCCAAGAACAGTCCATCTGAGCTACTGCTGAAAATTCACTTCCCTAAAGGAAAGCTTGGGTCAAGGCTCTCCCTTCTCACAAAGTTTGAATGTTTTTATACTCTCCCAAATCTTTAGCCTGGTATTCATGGCTGTCTACAATTTGGCCTAACTTACATTTTTTCAGTCTTTCTTTGTAGTTAAATCACTTTCCCAGGGTCTCTGCACATCACAGTTAATTATTTATGTGTCATGTTTGACTTATCACTTTATTTTGCCTAATTTTTCACACTTTCTTATTATCATACATTTATTGATGATTTTTATGGTGTGGAAAATACCTTTCCACTATATTCCAACTTTTCTGACCCTTGTAGGAGACATGTTATTTGCCTAGCTGTCCAATATTCTGATGTCACTCAGATATGCAATGGGAAGCCTCTAATTTCCCAGTTTCTGGCCATGAAGGTTGAATGGAGCTGATTCTATGCTTGATTCTAGGAGTTGGCACAAACTCTAGGCCTGGTTAATTCATCAATCATAGTAATTTTGACAAAGTGATTGCTTTAGGTATGGCCACATGTCTCAATCATAGCTAAGCCTGCATACTTTCTGAAGGAAAGAGAGAAGCCCTTAAATTTCTGGCATATCTTCTGTGGACCAACACATGGATAAGCCTCTATCAGAGTTAAGTCAGCATGGAGAAGGGAGAACCAGGCAAAGGAGAGGGAGGAAAAGAGTTGGAGATGAAAGGAGGAGGAGAAGGGGAGAGCAGGAAGAAGAGAATATATAGCATCATTTAAGTCTCCAAATCCATGCATCTTCATTTATAAAAGTATATAAGCACTCCTCATTACTTGAGATGATAAGTTGCTTGAAATCTGTTTAGCTATAAACAAAAGTGAAATGAGGGAAATTCTAACATTCACACAATGAATATCGAAATATTTAAAAAATTTTTTTGAGTTGAAAGAAATTTTTGTACATTTATTAAAAGATTTTAGACAGTATCCAGAGGGGCGAGGGGAGGGAATTTCAGGGAAAAAGGGAGGGGATTATAGGAACAAGTATAAAGGTCACATGGACAAAA
>PVKM010047218.1:0-11511 GCA_004027735.1 Carollia perspicillata
AAGGAAGGAAGGAAGGAAGGAAGGAAGGAAGGCACACACTGGTTATTTTAATGCAATTCACATAAATTAGAATCACACCCATGACCCATTCAGTTCAGTATTGTTTGTGAGTGGAGTTTCAAATGCAAGCAAATGTCACACACTAAAGAATTTACCACTATGGATTTATTCACGTTTATCTACATATTCTTAGATGTTTTACCTCTACTACCTAGGATCGAATGTACACTCATACATGCACATAGACAGTCCAGTGAACCCAGGAAATTGTTAACAGTAAACTAAATTGGGAGTGCAGGTCATCAAGAAAGTGATTATTTTCAAAAGTTGAAGAATGAAATAAGAGAAAACTGCTGTCCAGATGAGTTAGTTACCTGTGGTCCTGCCTGCGTAACCTCTGAAAGGCTCCAGGCATAGAAACGAAAGAGAAATGGGAGGGAAGCAAAAGATGTTTCTTTCTTTTTTTCATGTCCTATAAATTAGTACAATTTTATTTTTCAGACGAGATCAGGAGCATCCAGGGTGGTATGGCCATGGACCAATTTTATTTTTTTATCTTTATTTTTTATTGTTCACTTACAGTCGTCCCACCTTTTTCCTCATGTTCTCCCATGCCCCGTCTCGCCCCCTACACACAGTTAATCCCCACTGTCCATGTCCATGGGTCCCCCATTCATGTTCCTTTACTTGTTACTTCCCCCCATTACCCTCCTCCCCCATCCATTCTGGTCACTGTCAGTTTGTTCTTTATTTCCATGTCTCTGGTTCTATTTTGCTCATTTATTTGTGGCAGTGTCATTTACAATAGCGTAGTGCTGGAAACAGCATAAGTGCCCATCAGTAAATGAGTGGATCAAAAAACTGTGGTACATTTACACAATGGAATACTACACAGCAGAAAGAAAGAGGGAACCCCTACCTTTCACAACAGCATGGATGGAACTGGAGAGCATTATGCTAAGTGAAATAAACCAGGTGGTGAAAGACAAATACCATATGATCTCACGTATAAGAGGTTTCATTTAATAGCTAAGTCCATTCATTTTAATAGCTAGTATTGCACAAATCATCATTTATCCTACCAGTTCCTTATCAATTAATATTGATGTCATTATGAGCTCTTTGCTGCTTTAAGTGATGCTGTAATGAACATCCATGTACACAAATCCTCTGCCATTACTTTAAATTTACTTACCAACATTGGATGCTTCCCCAGTATCTTCTGCATCTGAGTCTACAAGGGCAATTTCATGATACTGTGGACGAAAATGCAAATAGAACAGTTATATTTTAATGTGATAGTGAGTTTTTAGAAATTTTGTTTATAATAAATATTTATAATGTAAAGGATAAAAGGTAGATGGGAAATATGCCTGCATTTATCTAACACTACTTTTCCCAAGCTTTCCATAAAATAGATAAAGAATATTTAAAACAGTTGGGGTAGGAGGACTATCAGAAATGATGCATATATGTTGTATGAAAATGATTAAAAACAAAAACTTTATAACTTTTGAAGAGCACAATGAATAAAATAAGAAGCATAAATTAACAAGTAGGAAAATAATAAATACATAATTATCATGTTAAAAGATCAAAAGGCATTTAATAAGTTTCATGATCCGTTCCTCAACATTGCTATTAATCAATCAGAAACAGAAAGATAGCACCTTAACTTATAAAAAAAAAAGCTTGCCCAAAACAATAGCTAATTTCCTACTATTGAGTAAAATACTAAAAAGGATAGGGAGGGGGATCTTAATTACTTAAGAAGCCCTGAAAGTTCTTCTGTGATTCTGTATATATGAATATATTTACATATATATTTACAGAAACATTGTTTTGGCAAAAGAACAAATAACTTCAGATTCTCAATGGAATAAAGACTCAAAAATGTTTGGACATAACTATACTGGAAGCATGCGCCCTTATTAAAATCAGGAATGAGAAAATTATGTCAGGTATAACTTCAAAATCAATCTGACATTGTATTTGTTAGCTTGTTGGCCAGTAGGGTAGCCACTAACGATGTAAGCTTATATGAACACTTGGAATAAGGTTAGTCCAAAATAAAATGTGCTGTAAGTGAAAAACACACAGCATATTCTAAATATTTAGCATTAAAAAGTGGAGATAATATGCCTTATTTTTATATTAAGTATATCTTTAAGTGGGATCTTTTAAATATACTGAATTAATAAAAATTTTATTATTATTAAATTAATTTTACCTGTTTGTTTTTATTGTTTCTAATGTGACTAGTAGAATATTTTAAATTATGTATGTGGCTCATATTGTGGCTTATATTTTATTACTATCAGGCAATTAAATAATAAAGGTAAATAACAGACTTGTCCAAAAAATAGAATAATGTAAAATAAAAATGATGTTAATAAATTTCTTATTAATTAAAACAGGGTGTCATTCTCTAAAAACAATGATAACAACAATATAACCACAGAACACAGTAGAGAAAGCTGGATAGAATATAGCAATTAGAATGTTTAGGAGTCATTCTGCCTGAATTCTGGTCTCATGACCTACTAGTTTCCTGTTACAGGGGAAAGGACTTAATGTTGTCAAGCATTGTCTTATTTGTAAATATCTCATGAGATTTCTTGAGGTTCTAGTTTACGATGGCAACATAGGAGGCTCCTGAACTCACCTCCTCCTATGGACACCAGATCCTACCTACATATGGCAAAATTCTTCTGAAAGAAATCCAAGTACGGTTTAAGTGACTCCTACCCCTCAAGCAAATGGGAAAAAAAAAACCCACAACCATATCGTAATGGATGGGAGAGGTTGAGAGTCTGGCTATAAACTTCAACCTTGGCAAAAACGACATACAATCAGGAGAGACATCACAGCTCCCAGCATTTTCCTGAAGAGTGAATGGTTTGGAGGAAACATGTAATGCCCCCAATTCTAAGACTTCCAACTGGGAAATGGGCCCCTAAAAGCCTAGTTCTGAAAGCCAAGTGGGGCTTGCATCAATGAAATACACCAGACTACAGTAAATTAACAGTTCTCAGCACACCCCTGAAGACTCACTGTGACTGTCTCCGACAGCTCACTGCAGCGGCAGCAGACTGAAATGCCCTGTTTTCCCCTGAAAGAGGCCTATTTGGAAATCTTTAAAGCTGTAGCCCAAGAGTCAGGCTCCTAATTTAACAAACGTCTAAAGGCTGACTGTAATTTTCTCCTGAGACTGGGGAGGCCAACAGAAGCCATCTCATGTCCCCCTCTGCCCTGCTCCAGGTTGCTGGTGTCTCCCTGGAGGCAGCTTGTGCACATGTCTGGAACCCCAGCTTCTACAGTTGCTGCTCGGGAAACAAACCCCTTGGTCACTTGGCTCTTGCAGCCACCAGAGCTTGCATTCACAGGTCCCTCAGAACTGCAGCTAACAATGAAAGAGTTCTTGACTGGCTACCCCTCAGCACAGTGAAGAGGCAGCAGCCAGAGGCATCCAACTCCCAATATTTCCCTGAGGGAATCTTATTTCCATGTCTCAGGGGCTACAGCCTCAACATCAGGCTCTTAGTCTGACAAACAGATGGGAACTAACTGAAATCTTCCCCCAAATCCAGGGAGGCTGGCAAGTGCCACCTTTGCACTCTCCCTCTTCTCCATTCCCCATCCCTGGTCTTCACATGAAGATAAATTGAGTGCACGTATTGTACATCAGCTTTTGTGGCTGCTTCCCAGAGGACACATCCCTTAATAGCCTGGCTCTAGCACCCAGCAGGACTGCTGTTGGTTGGTCCAGAAGGATCGGCAATGGGTAAAGCCATCCAGACAGAAAAATGAATAAGGAAACATTGGACTTCAACTACATGTTCAGCCAGATTGATGTAATAGACATTTACAAAACATTGCATCCAAAAGCAACAGAATACCAATTCTTTTCAAGTACACATGGAACATCTTCTCAGATAGATTATATGTTAGGTCACAAAACAAGTCTCAATAGATTTAAGTAGATGAAAATCATATCAAGCATCTTCTGACCGTAATGGTATGAGACTAGAAATCAACTATAAAAAGAAACTAGAAAATTCATAAATATATAAAGATTAAACAATGTGTTACTGAATGGGTCAAAAAAGAAATTAAAACACAAATCTAAAAACTTCTTGAGGCAAATAAAAATGGAAATACAATGCAAAGAATACCGTTCAACTTCCAGCCAAGATGGAAGTGTAGGTAGACATACTGTACCTCCTTACACAACCAAAAGAAAGACAACAAATTTAAAAACAAAAAAAACAGAAGTGACAAAAAATTGAACTGTATGGAAGTCCAACAACCAAGGAGTTAAAACAGAAATATTCATCCAGACCAGTAGGAGGGGTGGAGAAGGGCAGCCAGGCAGAGAGGACTCACGGCAAGGCAAGGTGTGCTGGTGGACCGGGTGAGGTGGTGGCAGGTGGAGCAGGTGGTCCCACATTTGTGTGCAGATAAACTGGGAGGAACAACTGAGGAGAGAGACAGACCACACAACCCAGGGTTCCAGCACAGGGAAATAGAGCCTTGAAACCTCTGAAAAAATCTGTGAGAATTGTGGCGGTGGGAGAAACTCCAATCCTCACAGGAGAGTTTGCTGAAGAGACCTACAGAGTCCTAGAATGTACACAAACCCATCCACCCTCAAATCAGCACCAGAAGGGCCCAATTTGCTTGTGGGTAGCAGTGGAAGTGACTGAAAACAGGCAGAGAGCAAAGCAAGTGGCACTGTTCCCCCTCAGACCTCTCCCCCCACTGATAGCACCACAATGGCAGTGGCTTGGGTTGTACTGCTGTAATGAACACCTAAGGCTCCGCCCCTTACTACGTAACAGGCCACCAAGATAAAAAAAAAAACATGGCCCAAATGAAAGAATAGATCTAAGCTCCAGAAAAATACAACTAAGCAACAAAGAGATAGCCAACCTATCAGATGCAAAGTTTAAAACATTGGTAATCAGGACGTTCACAGAAGCGGTTGAGTATGGTCACAAAATGCAGGAAAAAATGAAGCCTATGAAAAGTGAAATAAAGGAAAATGTACGGGAACCAACAGTGATGGGAAGGAAACCAGGTCTCAAAGCAATGGTGTGGAGCAGAAGGAAGAAAGAAACATTCAACCAGAACAGAATGAAGAAACAAGAATTGAAAAAAATGAGGCAAGGCTGAGGAAACTCCAGGACAACTTTAAATGTTCCAATATCTGAACAATAGGGATGCCAGAAGAAGAAAGAGAAGAGCAAGGAATTGAAAACTTGTTTGGAAAAATAATGAAGGAGAACTTCCCTAATCTGGCAAAGTAAATAGACTTCCAGAAAGTCCAGGAAGCTCAGAGAGTTGCAAAGAAGTTGGACCCAAGGAAACACACAACAACACACATCATAATTACATTACCCAAAATTAAAGAGAAGGAGAGAATCTTAAAAGCAACGAGAGGAAAGGAGACAGTTACCTACAAAGGAGTTCCCATTAGACTATCAGCTTATTTCTCAAAAGACATCTCAAAAGGCAAGAAGGGGCTGGAAAGACATATTCAAAGTCAGGAAAGGCAAGGACCTACATCCAAGATTACTCTATCCAGCAAAGCTATCATTTAGAATGGAAGGGTAGATAAAGTGCTTCCAAGATAAAGTCAAGTTCAAGGAGTTCATCATCACTAAGCCCCTATTATATGAAATGTTAAAAGGGACTTACCTAAGAAAAAGAAGATAAAAAATATGAACAGTAAAATGACAATAAACTCACAACTATTGACAACAGAATCTTAAAATCGAAAACAAAAACAAACTAAGCAAACAACTAGAACAGGAACAGAATCACAGAAATGGAGATCACAGGGAGGGTTATCAGCAGGGGGAGTGGGAGGGGGAGAGAGGGGAAAAAGGTACAGAGAATAAGTAGCATAGATGGTAGGCAAAAAGTAGACGGGGGGAGGCTAAGAATAGTATAGGAAATGTAGCAGCCAAAGAACTTAGATGTACTACGCATGGACATGAGCTAAATGGGGGGAATGCAGGTGGGAGGGGGTGTGCATGGCAGAGGGGAATAAAGGGGGGGAAATGGGACAACTGTAATAGCATAATTAATAAAACATATATTTTAAAAAACTTAAAGAATGCAACAAAAGAGTTCTAAGAGGGGAGGTTACAGCAATGAATGCCTATGTTTTTTTTTTAAAGTCTCAAATAAACATTATAACTTTATACTTCAAGAAACTAGAACAACAACAATGAAAAAACTAGAACAAGAATAAATGAAGCTAAAGTTAGCACATGAAGGAAACAGCAGTGATCAGAGCAGAAGTAAATACAATAGAAATGATAAATACATAGAAAAAATCAGTGAAACTAAATCTGTTTTTTTAAAGGAAACAGACAAACCTTTTAGACAGACTTGAAAGAAAAAAAGAAAGAAAATTCAAATAAAACAAAATAAAAACACAGACATTATAACTGATACCACTGACACCAAGGAGATACACAGAATCTTAAGAGACTGCTAGGACCACTGTTAAATCACTATCTCATAAAGTTATCTGCACTCTAATGTTCATTGCAGCATTCTACTTGATGCTTAAACAACCTGTATTTGAACTGCATGAGTACTTATAGACAGATTTTTTTTTTTCAGTAAACATACCATTGGCCACCCATATCCCTGGGTTTGGCATTTAAATGCAAATCAAAAACAGTCCTTTCAATCTAAGGTTGGGAATCCATGGAAGCAGAGGGCTGACTGTGTGCATTGCTTTGTGCCATTTTATATAAGGGACTTGAGCATTAATGGATTTTGGTATCTGCAGGATGTTCTAGAACCAATTCCACTTAGAGAAAGGACTGGGTTTGGGAGGAGCCAAAAATTATGTGGGGATTTTCAACTGTGCAAAGGTTATTTCCCCTAACCCCTACATTGCCCAAGTGTCAACTGTATTTACAATAGCCGAGATATGAAAAAAGTTAAGTGTCCATAAATGGATGAATGGATAAAGAAAATGGGGTATATAAATATGATAAAATATTATTCATCCATAAAAAAGAAGGACATTTGACCATTTTTGACAACATAGATGGACCTTGGGGGCATTATGCTAAGTGAAATAAGACAGAGAAAGACAAATACTATATGATCTCATATGTAGAAGCTTAAAAAAACTGAAGTCATAGATACAGAAAACAGAATGGCTGTTGCCAGAGGAGGAGGGTGGGGAGTGGGAGAATTAGGTGAAGGTGGTCAAAGGATACAAGCTTCTAGTTTAAGATAAGTTCTGGGGTATAATATATGGCACTGTGACTATAGTTAAATACAATATTTTATCTTTGAAAATTGCTAAGAGAGACCTTAGAAGTTCTTACAAGAAAAAATATAATCATGAGAGGTGACAGATGTTAACTAACCTTGGTGTGATAATCATTTTGCAATATACACATCTATAAAATCATTACATCTTAAACTATACACTGTTATTTGTCAATTATATATCAACAAAACTGGAGGCAAAAAGATTTCTGTAAGGATTGAATGAGATCTGTTTGCAAATCATAGCAAACAGTAAGTCTCCAATCATTCCTAGTAATGGTAATTTTTAAAAAGAAGTGGGGAGAGTGGGAAGAGAGAGAGAAGGAAGAAGACTCCCTGAAAAACAAGACAACTTGAAAAAGTAAAGAAAAATGTCCTTGGATGATAAAAATCTTTATTAAAGATATAAATTCCTTACATTTGTCATTTTTCACTTGTCCATCAAAATGTTTTTAATACTCTTAATAAAGTACTTTGTATGCAATGCTAATATTAGCACAGTGACACACAGCACATTTTTTCCAGTTTATTGACTTCCTTTACATTTTAGAGGCACTTCAAAGTTTTAAATAATTAAATCTATCTATCTTTACTTTTTGATATCTCTGGTTAGTGTTATACTTACAAGGCATTCCTCAATCTATGACAATACAGGGATCTGACAATATTTTCTTCTAATACTTTTATACTTAGTTTCTTCATATTTGGCTCTTTAATTCATTTGTAATTTATTTATGTATGTTTGAGGAAATGATACAACTTTCTTATACAAATAGTAAATCAAATATTCTAAGCCTGTTTATTGAATTGTGTATCCTTTCCTGATTTAAACTGACATTTTCATAGCAAATCCTTATAAAAGTTTGGGCTTATATCTTCTCAACGTTTCTATTTTTTAATATTTCTTGAATAATATCTACTTTCTGTTCCTTGAATTCATATTTCCCTTGAGTTTGTTATTGTTATTGCTGTTTGTTGTGTGTATATGTGTGTGTATTTTAATAACATCAGTTGCTCCTATTTATATACCTACATTTTTTATCATTTTTTAAAAATATTTTATTTATTTATTTTTAGAGAGGGGGACAGGAAGGAGAAGGAGTGGGAAAGAAACATCAATGTGTGGTTGCCTCTTCTGTGTACCCTACTGGGGACCTGGCCCGCAACCCAGGCATGTGCCCTGACCGGGAATCGTACCGGTGACCCTTTGATTCACAGGCCCGTGCTCAATCCACTGAGCTATCCCAGCCAGGGCATTCGATCACTTTTTTTATGTGGCTTACTTTCCTGTACTATTATGTTCATAGCTCCATATACTTTATGGTTTGTTTGTGATTTTAAAATATTTCATTTCTTATTACATAGGTAATATGCTTCACATACACAGGATCTTTTTCTAAATATCCTATTAAGTGTACTCTTTTTTAAATTTGTCTATCTTGGCCTCTTTCTATATCAACAATATAGAGTTAAAACATACTAAATAACATCTTACTATGGATTTGTATAATTTATGACATAAATTATAGACATTTTATGTAATCTATTGGCCATTGCTAGCATTTGGGTTAATTCCAAATTTTTAATAGCAGAAAACACTGCAATAAATATTCTTTTCCATATTTTTCTCATTATCTTCTTAGAAAAATTCATTGTTTAGTCAAAGGATATATATGTTTCTTAAGGCCTTTGATTAATATTGCCAAAATACTTCCCAGAGACTGCAACTTTTAGACACCTAGAGAGCCATAAAATTAGGGAAAATACTTTAGGAAAACAAACAAACAAACAAAAAAGTGTAATGCAATTTTTTAAAACAAAATAGTCAGCAGTCTAAAGTATTACCTGAGGGCGAACCATTTTACCTGCTGCAATTTTTCTCTCCTCATTGATCAAGTTAATAATTTTTTTATTAACAAGTGGTGCATTTGCACCCTCAATCTTTGCAATAATTTTGCCATTCTACAAAGGAAAAGAAAGCATGAGGAAAACTTTCATTTGCAGGATAAGTCAAAAATTAATACTTAAACTAAACTAAGTAAACCCACTCTTGCCCACACCTCCACCAATACTTCCTTCACAATTGAAATTAGCCATTAAACCACATTCTTTGAGTTCTACCTGCAGTTTGTCTGTCCTCCTACAACCAAAGCCAGGCCATCCTTGCATTATATTTTAATGGTCCTTTATAGGCATACCAATATTACCCTCCCTAATTATCTCCAACATTATATTGCTTTTACCTGTATTACAGCACATATTTACTAAATAGTTGTTTACTAGCACTGTACCAGGTATGATGTTATGGAATAATAGTCTTTACCTATTACTACCTGACCTAGTTAAATAACCACACACACACACACACACACACACACACACACATGCAATAACAACCATGACAGGCACCATCAAAAGAGGAACAAAGAACTTGGAGCATCTATAAGATTTGGATTCTGATCAAGTTGATTACAGAAGGCATTTATCAATAACAGGAAATGATTCTCAGTGTAAAATATGAAGTACGGGCAAGAGATAACTAGGCAAAAAGGAGAAGAAAGAGCATTCTAGGCAAAAGGAATAGAGATCAAAGCACCTAAAGGCCAGAAGGGAATATGTCAAATGAGAAGGCCAGCCAAGAAACTGAGGGATGACAGGTCTGAGATGAAGCTCACAGCCACAGGGGGCCAGACCCCACAGAGCCTTGTGGTCATGGAAGGATGCAGCCTTTATCCTCACTGCACTGAGAAGCCTTCAAAATACTTAAACAGGCAGTGACCACAATTAAAACTGCTGTTTGTTAAGAACATTTCACCTATCATGTGGAGGAGGGATTAGAGAAGAATCAGAAGATATACAAATTAGAAGCTATTCTACAATTGAAGATGAGAGGGGAGGTTGCTGAGTCTCCAGCAGCGGTGATGAGAGGGAAGGAATGAAAAGGAAGAGATAAGTGTAAGGAAGTCTTGGGTGGTAAAATCGACAGGCCCAAGTTCTGGCGTGGACTGGGTATGTTAAAAAGAGAAGTTGCTAAGATAACTTTACAGTTCTGGCTTGAGAAACTAGATAAATTAAGAGGTTATTCACCTGAAGAGGCAACACTAGAAAACCATGTTTTCTGGGAGAGGGAGGATTGAATCAGTTCCTTGTGAGATGTCCTTGAGACAACCAAGAGGAAATGTCAAGCCACCAGTTAGATACACAGGTCTGGAGCTCAAGAAGAGGATTTAGCTGAAGATGTAAACTCGAGTCATTGATATATGAGGAGACAACTGAAACTGTGTAGAAGAGATTTTCTAAGGAAAGTGCATGATATGATAAAGTCCATATTTAACAGTTGAATAAAGAAGGATGAATCTGCAAAAGAGATGGAGAGGAGGTAGCATCTAGGAAGGCAAAAGAAAAACCAAGTCAAAAAAGGAAGCATATGTTTCAAAAAGAAAGACATGGTCACTGTATTCAATACGCTTGAGAGGTAGAGTATGATGAAGGCCTAAGAGTATTTGGTATATTAAGCAATAAGGTGGTGACAGGATACATTAGCAGTAGAAAAATTCAGTGGAATAATAAGACATAAGTTAGATTGAATGGGTGTGGAGTTAATGGGATGAGAAGAAATGAAGTAAAAATAAATTAAAAATTCTTCTGATAAATTTAGCTGAGAAATAAAAGAGAGAGATGGGTAGAAGTTAGAAAGGGACATGGTAGCAAAAAAGAAGTATTCTATTTTAAAAGGAAAGAATTATATTCAAAGACCAAAGAGAAGAATTCACTTGAGAAAGATTTAAATAAAATCGGACATTCTAATAACCATTTCCCACTGAAAGGAACTTTCTTTCTTTTTTTTTAACTTTTTTATTGATTATGCCATTACAGTTCTCCCATTTCCCCCTTCATTCCCCTCCACCCTGCACACCCCCTCCCACCCACACTCCCCCTCTTTAGTTCATGTCCATGTATCATAAGTTCTTAGCTTCTACATTTCCCACACTACTCTTGCCCTCTCCCTATCTATTTTCTCCCCACCGTCTATGCTACTTATTCTCTGTACCTTCTCCCCACCCTCTCCTCCCACTCCCCTGTTGCTAACCTTCCATTTCTGTGGCTCTGCTCCTGTTTTAGGTGACCACTTAGTCTGCTTTTGTTTTAGGTGTGGATGTTAATAATTGTGAATTTGCTGTCCTTTTACTGTTCATATTTTTATCTTCT
>PVKM010047219.1:0-11502 GCA_004027735.1 Carollia perspicillata
TAGAGGCTCTATTTTTTCCTTTAGAATGAAGGTTAATTATTACACAGTCATTCATTTTTGTTGTTTTTATCTATACACCATATTGCTTAAAATGACTTTCAGTGCTGAGAAAGCCTGGTTATATTACCTCATGTATAACATTTGTAAATAGATTATATAATCTTTCTTTCATATAAAACCAGGGAGTAAGCAAAGTCTTCGATCCTAAGAATTATACCATGCATTCTCAAGTAGGTCATATATGTGATAGTAAGATTTACACCTTGCATTTCTATCCCTCTTGATCCATATATTCTGGTTAGAAGGAAAAATATACTTTATATTAGTAAATTGCTATTTTTTAGGATAAGAAATAAAGCTTGAAAATTGTGGTCATCTGGTTGGAATTGTAAATATAATTTTAATATTAATTCCAATATGTTCTATGGCAGCTGCTTCAGAAAAATGAAGGATATGTTAAAATCAGTGAGTTCTATAAGCGATAGCAAACAACCTAATATTTTTTACTATAAAATCATTTTTTGTCATAAGCATTATGTGAGTTAGATCATGATATCAAATAACACATTTAGTAAGTTGGTTTAAAGTCATGCTAACTAAAATATGGTAAGTTACATATGATGATCATTAAAATAAATAATGATTCTTTTACATGATGAAAATATTTAATATAAAAATATATTGCCACATACTAACTGCTTGCCTTAAAGGGTATGATGACACATAGGATTGGTTCATGTCACTGGCAAATTATACATCTACCAGCGTTGTTAATCAGGACAGTATTGATAAGCTGAAGTCAATGTTGGGCTATGTATAATGTTTGCTCTTGCTATCACTATCCCTTGGTACATGTGCCATCTGGGTGGGAATTAAATTCAACAGGGTCAAAGGCTAATTGACATCCACAGACTTCACCACAGCTGAAGCTTTGTTGAGCATTCACATAGGACAAATTTTTCACACTACTGGACATACGAAGCACACCATTTACTTAACTGTTCCCTGAAGCTCATTATTAGATCTACAATATTATTCTTGCCAACTCACTTAAAATATATTCAAATCATTAGTCTAAATGGTAGAGAAACTTATGTGGCGACATCTTTTCTTTCTAATAAATGTAGCACTGATATAAATCATTAATATCTTCACCCTAGGAGGATTTCCCTTCTTTACTATCATCTTGTTTGAGCTTCAATATCAAAATAATTCATCCCTTGATGGTGATAGAAAATTTAATAGGTCTGTTTTAAAAATAAACTTAATAATGTTTTCTGCATAAGTTGTATATATTTAATGCTCATGAAGCTGAAAGTATAAATTTGGGGAAGATTAGTGGGACAGGTATCTTAAGCTAATGAGCTATATGTTCATGCCATGTACCTGTGCCTTCAGAGCTTGTTTGAACCTGGTCTCATCTCTAAAGCTTAGTAATGAGTATTGCTGGGTATGCCTGTCTTTAAGGATCAGATAATAACAAGTTACATTAGACATTCAAGTGGATATGATTGATTATCTGGAGTCTTCACAGTAAAGCACTCAATTTCTATCCTAGAAAAGCTAAGAATGACTTTTTAAAAAAAATATATATATATATTTATTTATTTTTAGAGAGAGAGAGGAAGGGAAGGAGAAAGGGAGAGAAACATCAATGTGCGGTTGCCTCTCACGTGGCCCCCACTGGGGGACTTGGCTTGCAACCCAGGCATGTGCCCTGACTGGGAATCGAACTGGCCACCCTTTGGTTTGCAGCCCATGCTCAATCCACTGAACTATACCAGCCAGGACTTTTTTGAAAAAAAAAAAAATTTAAGAGTGACTTTTTAAAATGATTCACATCCTCGACCCCTGCAACAGGTCATTAGCTCTAAATCTCTAAATAAATCTACTTTGGAGTTCTTGTAAGAGTTTCTTACAGATTTAAAGAGACTTCTACCCTTCCATATCATATGTAATTGTGAATTTGGGGCTTTTCCTAATTCCAGGACACCATTTATATTTTAATTGGCTTTGAATGGTGTCCTTGGAATTGTACAATGAATGGAACTGTGTAGCATGAATATTGTGTCTATTGTTTAAAAATTGTCAAGTAATAGAGACAAGAATGGCACAGTCTGGAATAAATTGAAAACCTTCACCTTTTCTAGATCACACATAAATGTAAGTACCTTATAGGTTCCCCAATATACAATTCTGGGTGGCACACTCAGATGGCATATATGGTGTCTCCAAATTCCTAAAATATGTAATTGGTATGGTGTATATTTTGCAATAATAAAGGGTGTTGAGGGTAGCAGTTGGTACTTTACCTTGGAGAACTTATTATAATATATCCGAAGATCATTAGACCCCCAATACTATTTTCAAATGGGGCAGCTTATCTTTTTTCATTTGTGTTATTAACTCATAACTTAGGATATTTGATATCATGTAGAATGCCTATTGTTATGTCAAAACATAGTTGGCAGTGTGATATCCTATGGTATGGCAAAATGATCACAGCCCCTGTGGACTAATCTGTGGGCCCAATCAGGCAGTTAACATATTGTGCTGAGTATATACTTATTCCACAGACAGGTGAACATACTTTTTCCAAATCTGTGCTTATGAGGGTAGATATAAAAGGACATTCAAGATCAATATTTACATATTAGTCAAGGGTTGTATAAATTTTCACAGTAAAAGTAGATATTTAAATTAATGAATAAAGTTGAATTGAATTCATTATCCTTACAATAAGCCTAATATGTTTCTAAAAACATATCTCATCTGTGTGTGTTTAGCCAAACATGGGAATTTCATGGGGATAATATAGGAATCACTATATTTTTTGTGTGTTTGTTTTGTTTTCTAAAACTCATCAATAATAATGTTTATGATAACCCCAGGAATGTGTTGTTGCTTTTGGCTTACTATTCTGGAAAGAGAGTGAAGTTCCAGGATGTTTCACTAGGCTCTTTCTAATATAAATGCTATTACTTGTGGGTGATTATTTCAACCATAAATTCAGAAACTGGAGATTAATAGCCCACCATGTCAATTTATGTATCAGGTAAAAAAGTCCTATAATTTTTCTGTCACCAGATAACAGAGTTGTCCAGAAACATGAAAAATTAATATTAACTTAGACCAGTCTTCAATCCAAGCAGTTTCCCAAATGTTGGCTATTTCTCTACCAGCAATGAATAATGATCTTGATGAATGATTGCAGGTGAATTTCAGTTGCATTAGCAAAAATATTTATAGTACATATTTGAATGTTATTTGTCAAGATAATCTTGCATTATTTTAATTATAGTCATTCTTTTACTGATGTTCAAGTACAGTCATCTCCATTTTCACCCCATAATGGCCCCATATGCCACCTATCCCTACCCCTCACCCTTGAACCTATCCCCTTGGCTTTGTCCATTTGTCCTTTATACGTGTTCCTTGATGGACCTTCCCCTATTATCCCCCATTATCCCTCTCTCCACCTCCCCCATCGTTAGTGTCAATTCGTTCTTTATTTCAATGTTTTTTGTTATATTTTGCTTGTAATTGTAGTCACTTTTAATTTTATTAAGTAACTCATTTATAATAACTGAAAGTAGGTATAGAAGCAATTCTTAAATACTCCAGTGCTTTGCTAAATCTAGTATATTTTTTGTTTATTAGTAAAAAGGAGGAAACTATTTGGAAAAATATTAACCACAGCCCTATGGATTCCATGGTAAATTTGCCACTTTCAAAATATTTCTGTTTATAAAAATAATCTGATTACTTCCCTGGTCTCATTTCTGTAATATCCACTTTATATCTTAGAATATATTTCAAATGTTGGACCAGCCTCTATCAAAAAGCTCATCTCCAGATGTCACTCTTGGAATTTTTGCAGATGTATGTGCTCTCCACATAAAGTTATTCCTCATATTTTGGTGAAGTCAATGTTTTTTTAAGCCTTAGTTTGGAGAATAAGATACTGCACATAGCAAATATATTTCTAATTCCTTCTCCTTTCTTCTCTAAATATTCAAAGGAATTTTTATGTTTTCCACTTAGGTTAGCTTGAATGATCTTTGAATCAGGATTTTAGTAACTGTCCAGACAAATTATTGTGTCTATGTAAGCTAGCACAATAGACCCAGAATAACTATCAGAGCACCTAAATTTTAAATTAAACTTTACCTAAAATTATGTTATTCTTTTTTTCTGTGTACTATACACTTAAAACACATTATCTCATATATCTTTCCAATTTTAATATACATCTGCAAAGATACATATATATATATAATGTATATAGGAAGTCTGTCTGAGAAAAGCCCAGCTGTTATAAATATAATGAAAATGGTTTGTGCAACATCGATGTAAGCTGGTAGCCAAGGAGAGTGGACTGGAATACGCATGCATGAACAATGACAACTTCACTGTATTAATCAGTGAGAGTGGTAGATGCCATTAAGTAACCATGCGTACTGCGTGGCCATCACATTAAAAATGACTGAGCAAAAAGAACTATAGATATGCATCAAATTTTGCATTAAGTTTGAACATTCCTCCATGGAAACTATTCAGATGATTCAGAAGGTCACAGCTTGTGATTGGCAGCTTCATTATGACAATGTACCCACTCATACATCACATCTTATGTAGTTTTGTTGTGAAACAAATTACCCAGCTGACTCAGACCTCCTACAGCCCAGATTTGACACCCTGTGACATCAGGCTTTTCCCAAAACTAAAATCACCTTTGAAAGGGAAGAGATTTCAGACTGCTGAGATTCAGGAAAATATAATGGGGCAGCTAACAGTGACTAAGAGAATTGTGTGAAGTCCCAAGGTGACTACTTTGAAGGGGACTGAGATCTCATTGTCCCGTGTAAAATGTTTCTTGTATCTTGTTCTATAAATTATTCTTTTTTCATATTACATAGCTGGATACCTTCTGGACAGATGGTATATACCATATTTTTTGGACCATAAGATGCATCTAGGTTTTAGAGGAGGAAAATAGGAAAAAAATTTCAAAGCAATAAATATGGTAAAATATTTAATAACATAAATAACTTAATATTTCACCAATGTAAATGTACATAAAACTCAACAACAGCATTAACAACCATATTCCTCCCAAATTTTTTGGGAAAAAGTGCATCTTATAGTCCAAAAAATACAGTGTGTGTGTGCGTGTGTGTATTTATTTATTTATTCTGTATAAAATCTTGTATACTTTTCTGATTATAAGCTTTTTTCCTCCTGCTTATGTATGTAACTTTATACATCTTCTGGAATATGAGTTTAGTTATAGGTCTTTAATAGATAGTAGGAGGTTAAGAATAGAAAATAGAGAAGCCAGAGCACTTATATGTACACCCCATGAGCATGAACTAAGGGGGAGGAATGCTAGTGGGGATGGGGGAGCACGGTGGGGGAGAATAAAGGAGGGAAAATGGGAAATCGTCATAGCATAATCAATAAAATATACTTAAAAATAAAAAGACATAATATCAGTTTTCCTCAACATCTTTCAAAAAACTGAGGAAGAAATTCTTCCAAACCTGTTTTGTAAGACCAACATTCCTCTGATAGAAGAAGAGCCAAAGATACCACAAGAAATCTAGAAACCAATATCTTTGATGAATATGTATGAAAAAACACCTCCAAAATACTAGCAAACCAAATTCATATGCACAATAAAAAGATCATACATCACCTGATAAGTGGATAAGTAGGATCCATTCCTAGGTTGCAAGGATGGTTTTGCATATGCAAATCAAACCACATTAACATAACAAAGGATAAAACCTAAGATTATTTCAATAGTTTGGGGGGGGGAAGCATTTGACAAACTTCAGCACCCTTTTAAGATAAAAACACTTATCAGATTAGGAAAAGAAGGACATTCCCTCAATATGAAAAGGCCATTATTTAAAAGCCCATGCCTAACACTATACTCAACGTTGAAAAACTGAAAGCTTTTCTGATTACCTTCAGAAAGATGCCCACTCCCGCCACTTTTATTTAACATTATACTAGAAATCTGAGCTAGAGCAATTAAGTGAGAAAGAGAAATAAAATGTATCCAAATGAAAAAAGAAGAAGTAAAATTATGTCTGTTTATAGATGACATAATTCTACACATAGAATTATATCTTTAAACATAAGAATTCCATAAAAAATACTGATCACATTAATAAGTGAATTCAGCACTGTTGTAGGATATGAAATCAACATGAGAATAAGTTACATTTCTAGATGCTAATAATAAATGATGATAAAATGAAATTAAGAAAATAATCTCATTTGCAATATCATTAAAATATTCCCATTCACAATAACATGATAAACAATAAAATATTTAACCAAGGAGGCATGGATACTCCTATACTGAACTACTTAAATTCATTCAGTTCTCTCATCTCATGGATAGAGATATTCGACCATGCATTTTCTGCTAAGGTCTCTACTGGTGACCTTTCTTGTTTCACATAAAATAAATATTAATACATTAATCTCAGAAGCAGAAACCTGTATGTGTATGTGACTATTTGGGTGTCTGAGGTCTGTGGGGACAGTTGTACACACATGAGTATTCATTTTGCTACCATTGATTCAGATATTTTTTAAAGATTTTATTTATTTATTTTAGAGAGAGGAAGGGAGAGTGAAAGAGAAGGACAGAAACAGCAATGTGTGGTTGCCTCTCACGCCCAGGCATGTGCCCTGACTGAGAATCGAACCAGCAATCCTTTGGTTCTCAGGCTGGCACTCAATCCACTGAGCCACATCAGCCAGGGCTGATTCAGATACTTTAACAGATGGTTGTTTTTTGTTTCAGTCAAGGGTGGCACTTCCATTCAGATTCAACTTTTTTCTAATCTCTCCATTCCTATTTAGTTGTATTTTTAAATAAAATTTCTATTCTGGGACATTCTCCACCTTGCCCCTTGCACTGTGAAGCCAAATTGGACTGGGAAGGGCCCTTCGAGTCACCTTAAAATGCCCACCTGGAGCCCTGGCTGGTATGGTTCAGTTGGTTGGAGTTTTGTCCTATAAAACCAAAAGGTCATAGGTTCAGTTCCTACTCAGAGCAAATGCCTCGGTTGTGGGTTTGGTCCCTAGTTGGGACACTTAACTGATTGATGTTTCTCTCTCATATGGATGTTTTACTCCCTCTCTCTACCCTCCTTCTCCTCTCTTTACAGTGTTAAAATGCCATCCACTGAGGATTACAAAAAAAGGCCCACCTGGGGCAGTGAGCTAGAGGCCTGATAGTTTGTAAAAGGAACCTCCTGGCTTGTTCCTTTGTTGTCCGTTCCCCAAGTACAAAGACCCCACCTGGACACGCTCTTCCCCCATATTTCCTGCTCTTCCTGTTTCAAAGGCAGACTGAGTACAGTATGTATTAACTAAATATCACTTGTTACCACCACAGCTCCATTCAGCTCATGGTGTTTGTGAAGTTTTCTTTAATGCATTGAAGTGTCAACCTGACCTTCTAAAGCAGGACTGGCCATATCTTTTTCTTCTTCTCTGTGTTCACACAGGCCCTTCTTACTGTATTTTAAATATTTTGAGATTGATTTTAAAATAAATATTCAACTTACCATATGTTTCAAAGTGGCTAAAATTAATTTTGTGCCCCAGCTGGTGTGGCTCAGTGGATTGAGCACCAGCCTGTGAGCCAAAGGGTCACTGGTTTGATTCCCAGTCAAGGCACATGCCTCGACTGCGGGCCAGGCCTGCAGTAGGGGCATGGGAGAGGCAACCACACACTGATATTTCTGTCCCTCTCTTTCTCCCTCCCTTTCCTTGCTTACTGAAAATAAATAAATAAAAAACTAAAAGAATTAATTTTGTAGCTATTTATAAAATCACTCTGTGTTTTAATTCTTCAAAGAACAGGTCTCATGCCCTTTTGTGTGGTATCCTCCACTCACCACAGTCAGAGGACAGAGTGGAGACTCAGGGCAGGGTGGGTCATGATGATGTCCCTTTCTATTAAATTGATGGAGAGCCACTTGCTGTCTTTCTTGCAATAAATATTTATACACCAAGTTCAGTTTACACTTACAGCATTAGAGATCTTCTGTACCCACCAACTCTCATAACTTAGTGATGATACAGGGAACTTAAGAAGTTTCATGTCTATAGCCCTGGTCTTTGCCACTTGCTGAGAATGCACCTTTCATTACAAACTTTTTAAGCCTCATTTCAGAAAGAAAATAATTTGGAATTCCCATACCCTCTCCATCTCAGTCCTCTCCAACTAACCTGTTTACAGGACTCATCAGCAAAAGATTTGCCACAGTTTTTGTTACTAGAGATCCTCAGGTATATTCATATACCTCACTTATCAGGCTGATATCTCAAATACTCAGCTGAACCTAAGCTCTAACAAAACTGAAAACCCCTTAAACTCTTCATGTGAATTCCTGACCTTTGGATTTTTCCCTTTGGGCAGGCAAAACAGGAGCAGGACAAGAGTTTAAACATAAAACAGCTTCCTTATTAATTAATAAAATAATCTATTATACTCATAGTATTTATAATATACATAATGTTTTAGGAGCTTACATACAGTGAGTTTTCCTTTAGAAGGAGGTATTCAGCTCTTGAGCCATTAAAATTTGTCTGCATCCTGAGGTCACTGTGAATTTGCAGATATTTTTCCAATTTAGCTGAGTGATTTAAAAGTTGTCTAAATCTCATATGGCTCTTGTATTGATATACATGTACATGGTTACATGTAGATGTACAATGTATATATACAGATAAACTTCAACCAACTTTATTATAAGGCCAGTACACTCCAGGGGATTTATCTTTTATAGCCTTCCTTTTCACATTTTGGATATTTCAGTGCCTACCCCACTCAGAGCTCTAGCTTTGCAATTTCCCATATCCGGATTATTCTTGCAGCACTGCTGTACTATATTTAAACAATAGTATTGTAATATCATATAATACACAATTTACAAATGCAAAGATAACTAACTTGTGTAGAAGGAAAAGTACAGTATATGTATGCTCTTGCAAATACTGTATTCATAGACACGGATAAGAAATGCTATGGCCTTAATATCTTGGTGTATATCTTACTGTATGAGGCTGCTGTGGTTGATATAACTGAATATGTGTTAATTTAAAAATAGAGATGTTTTGCATTTAATCTATATCGAGAGTGGAAAGTTTGAGAGGTGATTTCTTAAAAAAGTATCTTTCATTATTAAAAAATCAGTGGTTTTCTATTATAAACAACAAGAAGGATATGTGATGGAATAAATAATAGAGTTTATAATTACATATAAAATATCATATGTGAAATAATAAATTTAATATATATGTTCAGTTACTCTCAGAAATTCATAAAATAAATAAATTACAGAAGACACAAGTCATGGAAGGCTATATCACACTTGTAGATCAGATATTTTAAAAATATAATCTCCATATTCATCTATACACTCAATGAGATTTTAATTTACAAATTTCAGCAAGTTGTTTGAAAAGATGTAATTATTTGTAATCAGAGAAATGCACTTTAAAATTGAAATGTGATCAGATTGCATACCTACAGAATGTTTAAAACTGTTTTTTAATTGACAATACGAAGTTTTTGTGAGATATGGAGTTAAGGGAAGTTTTATTCAATGCTAGTAAGAATGAGAATTTCTACAACTATCTTTGAAACTGTTTGCACTTATCTGTTTAATTTGAGCACTGATAGTTTTCTATTGGCTGTTGATTTGGTTTCATATTCTGGTGTAGATCTGTGCCTCAGGTTATTGTTCCCTAAGGAGTTAAATCTCATTTCAAATGTGAAGCTAAGAATATACCACTTCAAACGGAAGCACACTTAAGCATATGTCTACTACCTGATTTCTATATAATAATATGCATATATAAAATACATATATTTTATAATAGTTATGTACATTATATACATATATGTGTACATTATATAGGTACATTATATCATCTACTTGGAAGTGATTATTCAATGTTCTATACTTTACAAAGATGATTACTCTTTGAAGAATTATGACGGATTCATGACAGAAGTGGAGGAGAACATTGAACCATTTATCCTCAAGTGTTGCTGCTCATAGCATTAATTCCTCAATGAAAGATATTTCCCTACTAGTTGTTTAGTCCCAGGAGCCACTCTACAAAAACATCTGCAGTTACATGATGATTTGTTAATGACCCATGGTTACAGGTCTATAGTATATATTTTACTATTTTATACCACAAAAAAGTGACTCATAAGACTATATTTGTACAGTCTTTGAAGTTACAATCACTGCTCATTGCTATTAGAGTGAGTGCATGCACACATTTCTAGCTAGCGCTCTGCCTGTATTATCACCTGGCTGGTGAGTGCCATCTTGTTTATTCATAAGTAGAATTGAGCTTCCCTCTCAAAAATATTTGATCATTCTCTTTTCTAATATTTGTTGCAAATATGTGCACATGGCAATTTGATTTTCCACTAGGTTGTTTTTGTTAGAAATTGGCTCCTTATTGCAAATCACATATAACTCAGGGTATTTCATTTTTAAGGGCCTGCCTACATTTAATTGTCCTAATTTGTAAGGGAATCTGATGTCATGAAAACATCATAGTAACCAACCAGAAGCTGATTATTTTATTTATGTGGATATGTAGGTGTTATTGATGGATGGTGATACAAAATTATTTCTAAGAATGTGAAGAAATATGAAACTTTATAAACACTATCCTAAAAAAGCAGTAAAAATATGTATACATAATAAGTTGAAGGGCTCTCTACCAGATATCCAAAGTCAATAATAATGCATGGGAATAAAAACAAAGTAAAAAAAATCATTTCACACCTTATAGTTCAGTCTTTCACATAGGTGAAAAAGGTACCCAAAATTAACTTTAAGAGTATTACTGCATGACTGCAATTGATGCTTACCACAGTGATAAATGTGTATGTGTGTGTGAGTATATGTATGGGTAAATGAGAGTATGTGTGCTCATAATCAATTAATAGTGAGCAAATTGTTGGTTTTGTTTAAATTCCTTAAGAGGTCATTGTATATATTTTTTTGTATTTCTCTGTGGAATGATGACTGTAAATCTCCATATCATTTTCTTTTCTATTTTTACTCCTCAAAAATGGATTCATAAGATTATTTTTTTTAGTCTATCAAGTCATGGTGCATAGGTTATTGCTATCAGTGAGTACATGAAGACATTTCTGACTACATTTAAAAAGCACTATCATAACAGAGCATGTTCAAGAATAATGACTAAAGAAATGGTGGAATTTTATACTTAAAATTTATATTTAACTGTTATGTATAATTTGGAAGACTTGAAACCTGGGATATTTTCTCTACCTTTTTCCAAGCATTTGGGGTGGCATTTTAGGCCATAGCAATGGTCAGTTTACTTCTGGCTATGTAAACTTTACAGTATAAAAATCTGAGCACATTTTAAAAAACAGTGACAAATACTTGTGACACGTAATAAGCATGATATATT
>PVKM010047220.1:0-11510 GCA_004027735.1 Carollia perspicillata
GCTGCGAGAAGAGCCACCTGCTGCTGAGCGCCGCGGCCAGCCCCACCGCTCCGGAGCGCTGGCAGCTCCGGTCAGACACGGCACCCGGAGGCACCTCGACCCGGCTGCCTCCTGTGCCTCTGGGACCCACACGGTCCTGCCAGGCCTAGCCCACCGCACAGCTGGGTCTCTTTCAATTAGAAGCATTCGGCACCCCGAGATGAAGAAGCTCCGGGCACAGGGGGGGCCCACGGCCTTTCCTCCACGCGCACTCTTGGTTTGATGGCGCTGCCCCCTCCTGCAGCAGCGTCCGGGTGGGGTCTGGGGTTAAGGAACAGCGAGGAAGATGGAGGTGGGAGAGAACTTGCCAGGAGAGCGCACGTGTCTGTGTAGAGAGCCGAGCGGCGCAGCTGCGATTGAAGCGTAGGGGGAAGGGGCTTTCGGGCTCCGGGATCGAATTTGGGGGATCCCTGGACTTGGTGGCAGTAACGGGTTGGATTGGAAGGGAGGGACCCGGGTGCCTGAGAGGCAAGGAGCAGAGCTAAAGCTAGTCTCTGCGTGCTCGGATCCGCACTCAGTACAAGCAAGCGCTGGGGTTTGGGGGTTGGGGAGTGAGGGGCGGGGGTTTAGTGAGGAGGCGCAAACTTTCTTCCTTGCAACCGGGTCGGCAAGGGAAGAGATGTACGTCCCCTTACTCAGCGGCGTCCCAGGGCTTCCCCCACAGCCAGGCAGCCCACTTTCTGTGCTTTAGGAAAAGCAGCTAGACCACGGCCCTCAGCACGCGCCCTGGCGCCGGGGCTGGACGGCCAGAGTCGGGGCGAAGGTTGGCTGGTGGCCGGGCCGGGCTGGGCGCAGAGGAATGCAGATAAGGATCCGGGCCACGGGCTGGGCAATCATTGACAGCGCGCGCCCGGGCTCTGGACCCGAGGAGGGGGTGGCGGGGGAGAAAGGGGCGGGGAGCTGGGGCCCGCCAGTGAACATAGGTGGGGAGCTAGGATCCCGGAGGCAAGGGCACGCGGAGCTCCTTCCCGAGGCAGTGAGTGTCCTGGCTAGTCTGCTCGCCGGGTGGACGGCCAGGCCTTGGGTCCTAACCGCTGTTGGCTCCTGGGAGACGGAGTCCAAGGGTGCGTGGGCCTGGGCTCTGCGGGTGGGGTAGGCTGAGACATGGGCTGCCCAAACCTGGCGGCACCTCGAACTTCAGAGTTAAGGACTGTGGAAGGGCCCCCTCTCCTGTCAACCCCTCCCCCAGTCAACTGCCGGGCCCTTTGGGCTGCAGGCACGCGGGGAGTCAACACAGAGGTGTGATCTCTACCGTGGTTACCGGGGGGCGTGGTTCTACTCCCATCCCGTGTGAGGCGGAGAGTGGACCCGGCTCCCTGGAATTAAAGGCTGGGTTTCTCAGGTCTCTTCCCAGATGGGAGCAGCGCGGAGCTGTCGAGAGCTCTGGACTCAGGGGGCATTGCATATTTATAAACCCCGGGGAGTCCCTCGTAGCGGGAGACGCTCCGCGTTGCTCTCCATCCGGCCAAGCCGGGCACTAGCCTTTCCACCAACTTCTGGTTCTAGGGCTGTGGTATTTCGGGCATGGGTGCGGACAGGTTTTGGACATAAGAGGGTCCCAGAAGAAATGCTTTTTGGCGCCCGAGGGATCCAGGTAGTACCGGGATTCCCTCCAACACACCCCCACCCTGCAGGGACTCCGCACCTGCCGTGCCTCCAGGGCTGGTGTCCCGGGGCCTCAGCCCTGAGGCTACGGTGACACCTACTGGGCGTCTCTAGCCTTGCAAGCCTTGCAGGCCAGCCCCAGGCGTTCGGCCCGGCTCCCATCCCTCCAGGTAGCAGGAGGTCCCAGGTCCCCGGTGCATCTGTGAGACGGAGGGACTGGGCTCTGGAAAGGTATACTCGGGTCCCTGGAGGAATCGGTAAACTGAGCGGGGTAGAAAGAGTATGGAAGGGAGGATCTAATTCTCAGATAAAGGAGCCCGAAGAATGTGCGGCTTGCCGCGACCTCCAGATTGGAGGCGTCGCAGTGCAGTTCAGGGCCTTGGGGCAGCCAGAAGTTACGGCGGAAGGCAGCGAGTTAGGGCTCCGAGATCCTACCGGAGAGCTCCGGCGGGCGCACTGGGAGAGCGGGGCGGAGGCTCCACCTGCACGCCGACCAGCGCCTCCCCCAACTCGGTGCTTTCCTCTCGCAGCGCTGCAAGGACCGCCTGAACTCCCTGGCCATCTCGGTGATGAACCAGTGGCCCGGCGTGAAGCTGCGGGTGACGGAAGGCTGGGACGAGGACGGCCACCACTCGGAGGAGTCCCTGCACTACGAGGGCCGCGCAGTGGACATCACCACGTCGGACCGCGACCGCAATAAGTACGGACTACTGGCGCGCTTGGCAGTGGAGGCCGGCTTCGACTGGGTGTATTACGAGTCGAAGGCCCACGTGCATTGCTCCGTCAAGTCCGGTGAGCCGCTGCCTGGGGACTGGGCCCGGGGCCGGGGCCGCAGGGCGTGGGCAGGCGGCTCCGAGAAGGTGAAGAGACCCGCCCGGGGTTGGAGGCGGGAACCCCGGGAAAGAGGACGTCGGCGGCGCTCTCCACTTCTGCTTGTGACCGCCTGCTCCTCCCGTGTCCGGTAGTGTCAATGGCGAGAGCCTAGGGAGACAGGGCCCTGTCCCGGCGCTACTGGGTGCCAACCTTGAGGTCCACAGTACAGAGCCGGCTGCAGGAGGTTCAAGACAGAGCAAGCTGAACAGATGTGGAAGCCAGGCTGTGACAGAGACAGCGTTCCCACCCAGCCTGGTGCAGAAGGGAGGAAGGTGGGGGGTGAGGGGCCAGGGAGGGCCCAGAGGTTCAGAACCCAGGACCAGGCCTGCAGGCCAGGCCCTTTAGGGCACCACGGCTGCTCTTCCCAGGGGGTGCAGGCGTCCCCAACCTCTCCCTCAGGGCCCTAAAGCTGGGCATTTGGGGGCAAAACCAGCCATGAGGGCCAGAATAAACAGAACGGACTCAATAAAGTGGATTTTCCCAGATTTGCCGCCTTGTTGATCGGAATGGGCAGGCATTGTCAGATCTCATCAGTGCCCCTGCTCCCCACACTGACCCCAGTCACTTGTGTTTCGATGGTTCCCGTGTGACTGCCAGCCCGGCCCCACCGGGCTGCCCACACAGCCCTCCATGCTGGCTGGCACAGGCAGTAGCCGCACTTGCAGACTCTGCACACTGGAACAGGCCCCACTTTTTTACTATTCCCGATCCCCCCTGGGCCCACAGTGCGGGGCCCACCCCGCCTGCCCCCCAGCACTTTCCTGCCAACAGTGTCTACCTCAAGTCACACGCCCTTCACCTGCAAACACTGGCCCGGTGCCAGCTCCCAGTGGCCACTTCCATTCACTGGCCTGGACCCCCACTGTTCTCCATCCCACCCACTGGTGCCACCGTGTCCTCTTCCTGTCCAAGGACCCAACACACAAACTGAATACAATGATTTTACCCTGGCCACGGACCCAGGCTTCCCCGGAGCCTGTATTCACCCCACGGCTGGTCCTCCTCTCACTTCCCTATAGACTCCAGGGGCCAGCTCTGGCACAAAACTTGGGATGTCAGTCTCAGAGGACTATTCTGGGGGAGTGCCTGGCTAAGGGGTGAGAGATAATGGCACATTCAGACCCCAGAGGAGAGGCTGCAGCTTTCTGGGTGTGAAGTCACAGCGGACCACCGCCTGGCTCAGCTGACCTCTGACCTCTCTGGCCACTTCACAACACTGCCAGGATTGAGAACAAGTGGGTGGCTCCATCTGGGCTTCCAAATGGCTGTTTTCTTCTCACTCGGTGGAGCCACAATGTGATCTTCTCATTGGCCAAGGCTTAGACTGGGGAGGAGGGCAGGGATCACACTGTGGGTTGGACTGGGTTCAAGTCTGCAGGAAAAGTGGGGAGAGGGGCCAAGATATGGCGATGGGGGCTCTCGGGGAGCAAGGAGAGGTGTGGCTGGGCTCCGGAGGGGTACTGTCACTGGGAATCCGAGCTTCGCAGCAGTAACACCTTCATGTCCCTTCTTCCCACAGAGCACTCAGCGGCAGCCAAGACAGGCGGCTGCTTCCCTGCCGGAGCCCAGGTGCGCCTGGAGAGTGGGGCGCGTGTGGCTTTGTCAGCCGTGAGGCCAGGAGACCGGGTGCTGGCCATGGGGGAGGACGGGAACCCCACCTTCAGCGAAGTGCTCATTTTCCTGGACCGGGAGCCAGATAGGCTGAGGGTCTTCCAGGTAATTGAGACCCAGGACCCCCCAAGACGCCTGGCACTCACACCCGCCCACCTGCTCTTCACCGCCAACAATCACACAGAACCAGCAGCCCACTTCCGGGCCACGTTTGCCAGTCAAGTGCAGCCTGGCCAGTACGTGCTGGTGGCTGGGGCGCCCGGCCTGCAGCCTGCCCGAGTGGCGGCTGTCTCCACACACATTGCCCTTGGGGCCTATGCCCCACTGACGAGACACGGGACGCTGGTGGTAGAGGACGTGGTGGCCTCCTGCTTCGCAGCCGTGGCTGACCACCGCCTGGCTCACTTGGCCTTCTGGCCCCTGAGACTGTTTCACAGCTTGACATGGGGCAGCTGGACCCCGGGGGAGGGTGTGCACTGGTATCCCCAGCTTCTCTACCGCCTGGGACGGCTCTTGTTGGAAGAGAGCAGCTTTCACTCGCTGGGCATGGCCGGGCCAGGCAGCTGAAAAGATCCCTCCACAGTCTTCCCGGAACTGCCCAACTAGATCCGAAGGCCTCCCCACCAGGAGGGCCCTGGCCCTGGAAGGGACCTGAGCATGGGGTACTGGATCCCGCCATCTCCTCCACCACAGAGATATACCATTGAGACCTGACTGGGCGATGCCAGCGTTCCCCCCCAACCACACACACACACCATCTTGCTGTGGTGACAGAGAGGCAAGCTGAGCTGGCAAGGGGAGTGGTCTATCCTTCCAACCTATAGACCTGCAGGCTGGCACAGTGGGTCCCAACCCAACCGGCTCTCATTACGATTTTTCATACCCGCCTCCCCCAATGGGGAGGACCCATTCCATCTGTCTTAGGCCCCGCTTCGGTGGGCTTGCACCTCAGTTGATGCTGCTAGATTCCCTGGGAGCCAGCAGGGAGCTGGCTGGACTCCGCGCTGCCTGGAACTGCCAGTGCTGCCCAAAAGGCCACAGAGTGGGGCAGCCATCCTGGCCATCCTGAGACATGTCCTTCTTCCCAGGCCACACTCCTTGGGACACATTCAGAGACTGTTGCTGTCAGTGGGCGGAGTTCTGTGTTCCAGCCAATGTGATCATAGTGCCCGGGCCCAGGGGAGTGAGCTCGATGTTCTTGCCACCCCTGCCCAGGCTCAGCCCCCTCCTCTGCTGAACCATGACCCCCAACCCTTCCTCTGGTCAGTCTCCCCCACCTTATTTATTGGCGCCAAGGGGGAAGCTCATGGGAGAATTTGGGGGATGTTTTGGTCTTTTCTTCCTTTTGTAATAAAAATTATTTAAGTTGTTAGAGACAGAGAGTCCAGGGTGCTGAGTGGGTTCAGTACAAGGGCGGTCTGGAGCCAGGGGCGGGCCTGTCCTGGGGTGAGCTCACCCTCGCCTCAGGGCAAACCCTCCACTGCTCCACCCCCTCTGCAGGGCTGGCCTCACCAGCAGCTCTGCAAGGTCCCAACAGAGAGCTGTGCTCTGTGCCAGGCCAGGCCTTACCACGCTGACCCCGAGGTTGGATCAGAGAGGGAGGTGAGGTAACTAGTCCGAGGTCACTTCACACATCTAGGGCCACCGGCTATGCTCTAGTCAAGGTGTTTTCCCTGCTTACTCCGGTCTTTCTTGGAGCCTGGGTTTCTGACTCTTCACTGCGATAATGGGCCATGGCAGGACACGATTCCGGAGAGTGCACATCTGCCCTGCGGCCCCTTCCGACTTCTCGCGTGAGTCAGGGCTCCTTAGCCTAACAGTGCTCGGACTTCAGAATCACCTGGGCGGCTTGTTTAGAAATTATCCTTGGCCTGACTTCCAAGATGGTGCTTTAACAGATGCAGAGTAAGAGGAACCATGAACTTACTTTTCCAAATACTACAAATGTGGCAGGTGGTCCACAGACCACATTTTGAGAAACATTGCTTAGTCTAGAGAAAGCCCAGCGTACGGCCAAAGTGGGGTGACCCCCTACTTCATTTTCTCTTGGTCTCTTCGTCCCAAGGCAGGTTTTTCTGTGCTCACTCCAGGTGGGCTGATTCCCAGGCTCAGTGGTTCAACTGTTAAATTTTCAGGAATTTCAGGAGCCAGTTGGTAGAGACTAGAGACTGTGGTGGGACAATTTACACCATGGAAATTGGTGTACACTGCAGATCAGAACTCCCCGCACTGTGGAGGGCCAGGTGTCAGAGCGAGCCGGGGCCCGGGTCTGTCCTCCTACAGAGACTACTGAGTTGGGGGGCAGCTCAGATTCTTGCCTTACCCATCCCCCACCCCTGTGGAGGATGAGCCCAGAGAAAACTCACAGTCCCTGGGGACTGTGTTGTAGGGGCAGGGGGAATAAGCCCCCATGGGCTGTAATGAATGAAAACTGCTATCACTTAATAATGAAGATTCCCCATTGCCAGGCATTGTTCTAAGTGCTTTACAGGTAGAACCCATTTAATTCTGGTAATGACCCCTGTGGTATATACTATCATTACACCATTTTCCAAATGAGAACGCAGAAGCACAGGAAGGTGAAGTGACTTGCCCCAGATTATGCAACAAGTGACAGAAATAGGATTTGAACCTATGCATCCGGCTCCTGGACCCACTGTTTGGTTTTTGTTTTAATTGAGGTGACGTTGGTTAGTAACATTATAAAACTTTCACAGCATTACAATTCAATGTCTGTATACACTATAGTGTGCTCAGCACCAAAAGTCTAGTTTCCATCTGTCTCCATACACTGGACTCCCCATTACCCATTTCTCCCTCCTCCCACCACCGTGAGACCCACTTTCTATACCACGGGCTTTCCCTTGGTGAACTTGGAAGGTCTACTGAGCTCAGCAGGCCTGGACATCTGCTTTGTTAGAAAATCTGGAATGGACTCATCCCTCTGTGGCAGACTCTCGTGAACCAGGCTCACAGGAACCAGATGTCCACGAATTTATTTATGGTGACAAACATAAGAGGTCAAGGTCAAGATACTCTTGTTCACGCATTTGCACATTCTCTCCCCTATAGGCATTTCTAAGTGAGAGATTCTTTCCTATAGAGTTGGTTGGCAGGGGCATGATGCTGGTTACCCCCTCTTTTACTCTGTCCCATAGACACAAAACCATTTGGTGTCTCCAGACCTTTCTGTTCTAGATGGGCCTCCACAGAGGGAAAAACAGATCCATTCTCTGACAGAGAAGACTGCAAACGTTCAGAAAAATCTTTGTCTGAATTCAGCCCCTCAAAAGACCAACCTTGGGGTGAAGGTGGGTCCCTGCAGCTTTTCTGGGAATCCAGGACTCAGGTCTGAGAGACTGTGTGAGCAGGGAGACTAGGAGAAACAGCATGAAGAGTCATGCTTCGCCTCTGCAGTGTCATGGCCCTAATCCCTCCCTCCAGAGCCCAGTTTGCCCCACCCTCTGCACGAGGCCATGACCCAGAGAAAGGTCAACCATAGAGCCTAGGCCCAGGCAGCTGCTGACCCAATGCATGGCTCTCCCCACGGGCGCACGCTCAGCCCCCAAGACTGCTGCATGCACAGATGCAATCTTCATTCCCTCATTCGGTCACTGTTTACTAGACACCCTGCATCGGGCTCGGTGCCAGAGTGGGGGCAAGGGTCAGCCCTGCCCTCAGTGAGCTGGATGGTAGGGAGCAGCACAGGGAGATGGGTAGCCACACCATGTGGTGAGTGCTGTGCCTAACGCCCGTGTGCCTGAGTGCCAGGGGAGGCTGGGGACTAGGAAAACCTCCTGGAGACAAGGACGATGCAGGGAGCACAAGGAGGTGTCCAGGCCGAGGACGCAGTAAATGCAAAGGCTCGGAGACTTGAATGAGGCTGGGGGCTTGAAGGAACCACCATCAGGGCAACACCGCAGAGCTATCCAGTGCATGCGGGTTTGGCCAAGCTGAGGTGGATCAGTGGGCAGGAGTTCAACTACATGGAACCTTGTGTTCCACGTGCTTGGATTTGATGCATGTTGCCTGAGGGCTTGGTGAATGCCTGGAGGGTTTGAGGTGGGGAAGCTTGCAGCTATATTGTTCTGGAAAGCTCACCTGGCTGTAGTGTGGAGGACAGACCAGAGAAAGCAGCTATGGAAGCAGGGAGTCCTTTTACTGGGTAAAGAAGTTCACCAACATCTGGACTGAAAGCTGGCTGTGGGGGGTCAGAAATAAGGTTGCAGTCTGTAGACATTTTGGCAAGAAAATGACCGGGACTTGAGGCGTTTTGGATGAGCAGTGAGGGTGAAGAGAGGGCCCAAGTCAACTTCAGGTTTTTAAGCCTGAGATCCAGCTCCCCAATGTCCAGTGCCCTTGACCATGGCTATGAGGCCTCTGGAGCAGCCTGGGCAGCCTGCCCTCAACACAAAGGCCATGGCACCCTGGACCCTGGCTCGTCTGTGCAGAGGCCTCTCTTCAGGTGCCTGTCCCCAGGTTGTCCTCACAGCCTCCTCTCTCGTGTTTGGACAGACCCAACCGCCCTGGGCTTGGCTCTTCTGAAGCCACGTGGCCTGTGCTCGCCCTTCTCCCCTGTCACAGCCTGAAGGTGCTGTTTGTCTGCAGATGGCTTCTGACAGCGAGTGATGTGCTGTGCTGGGTGGGCTGAGCCCAGTGGGACAGACAGTCTTTTGGGCCACCAGGCCTGGTCTAGCACCTGCAGCCCCAGTGAGGAAACCGGAAATAGGTGCCTCTCCATATAAAAACAGCAAAACGCCCCCTGAGGAGTTCCAACTAGAAAAAGTTACTCTTCTGGCCTCTCTGGAGAGACCTTCATGCATGGGGCAGGCTGGGATATGCAGCACCCCTGGATTTCCTGGCAAGGATTGGGGATGGCAGCTCCCTGCACCCCATGCTCTCTGCACCCTGGGTGGAACGCCCTTCTGGAGGCTCTGTCCCACGTCCCACACCCCAGCCTGGTTCTCAAGGCCTATTTATTCTACCGGTACTAACTCTGGTCAGCCCAGACCTGATAAGGCTGGGTCCGCTGACAGCAGCCCCATCCCTTGTGCCCCAAACCACACCTAGGCTGCCTTGCACACACAGGGGATCCCCCTCAGATGGGCATAGATGCAGGGTGCCTCCTGCCCAGGTTGGGGTCCAGATGCCTTAACTTCTGGGCTGACCCTCCCTCAGTGCATTTAAAACCTCCTCTCCTCTGGATGTGGAAGTGGGATAAGGGAATCATCACATTTTAGAGCTAAGTGAACCAGGTCTCCAAGAGAAAAAAGGACTTGTCCCCATTTATTTCTTCCACAGTCAGGATCATCGATTGTGCTAGGTCTGTTATTTACAATATCTTTTAAAATCCTAACAGCCTGAGAAACAAGGGTGTTCCTAATTCCTACTTTGCAGAAAGGTGAAGTCCAAAGGCCCAGAGAGGCGAAGTCACTTTCCCATGGTCACATAGCAGCAGAGTCCAGATCAGAACCCAAGTACCCTGCGGCAGCAACCGAGGGAGGTGGGAACTGAGGAGTCACCATCCCAGAAGAACAGGAGAAAGTCACTCTGAGCATCAGCCTAAAAGATCTGAGGGGGTTGGGGGCAGCCAAGAACCTGTCGGGGGAAGTGGTCTCAGAGGAACAATGCTCTAGAGGTAGTGAGAGGATCCCATTTTGCTAAGAGTGACAATGGTAAAACTATGTCCACGATTATGTGACACTCCTCTCCCCTTAAATCTTGCCTGAGGCTAGAAAAGGCCATGCAGCTTCTTCCTGGTTCTACCCTGAGATTGCCAAGCTAGAGCGACTGTAGTTTGGTGTCCTCATCCACAGTTCTGCGAGTGCCCAGCTGAGAGCCGGCACACCCTGTCATCCATGTGAGGGCACCATCCGGGACATCCAGCCCAGCGCAGCCTTCGGAAGGCCGCGGCCCTGGCCCACTTATGAATGCACCTGCGCGAGGCACAGCTGCCTGGCCAAGCCCTTTCTGAATTCCTAGCAAAGTAAAACGATTGTTTGGAAACTTGAAGTTTGGAATAATTTCTCACACAACAACAGTAAACAGAACGAAGGGCAAAGAGAATGGGAACTCATGAAGGCATCTTCTGAGGCTTCCCGGGGCCTTTAGTATGCTTTACACAACAGCTTTTTCAAATGGAGCCTGCATGTGGTTGGAGGACGTGTGAGGCCTCTTCATCATCTACAGGGGCAGCGTGAGAAGACACACTGACTTGGGATGGACTTGGGGCAGATAGAGATGGAGACAAAGGGGAGGGCTGGGCGAGCAAATCTCTTCACCCTCAACTAATTGAAAAGACGTGTAAATGCTCTGCTGGCAGGATCTCTGATGACAGCAAACTCTTGGAGGAATGGAGAACTTTCTAGAAGGAAGGAAGCTTACATATCTGTGCTAGTGGCTAGCAAGAAATTATGCACAGTCACGTGAAAGAAAGTGCTATTAGAAATCTTTAAAAATCCAATGTTACATGTTGAAGAAAATAGCTGGACATTCCTGTGGACACTTGCTGGCCACATTTTCCCAGACTGCCCATGCAAGAAGACATTTGCAGGGCCTCGACCAAAGTCCACGAAAATGAACGAAAGCTCCCTGTGGCCCTAATAAACTCCAGGTGTGTTTACATCTGGCTTCTGCACACACCTACAAATGCTCGACTTAAGAAAACCAGGGGGAAAGTGACCAGGCAGACAACAGGAAATGGGTGTGGCTCCGAGGAGCAGTTGGGAGTGCAGGGGTTGAATGGTTAGCTGGAGGACAGGTTTCTTGGTTTTGAACTCATAATCCTAAAGAAGCACAAACTGGGCATGATCACGCCAATAAAGAGGAAATAGCATGTTTGCAGTGGAGAACCCTGGCAGACACACTTCAGCCAAGTGATCAAACTTAACATCACCAGTAAAACGTACCAGTGCCCTGATATGATGCACTGAGGAGGGCGAATGGCCCCTCTGCTCTGCTTCTCAGCAATGCACACGTTGCTCTATCACGAGAAACAAACCCGGGCTGAGGGAAAATCTGCAAAATAACTGACAGTACTCTTCAGAAGAGTCGAGGTCATGAAAGACAAGGGAGTCTCAGGAAATACCCCAGGTGGGATCCTCGACTGGATACCGAGCCATGAAAAGGACGTTAGTGGACAAACCCGTCAAATCTAACTAAATGCTATACTTTCATTACTATTATTTGTTGTATGAAGCTTGGTTTCTATGTTTTGATCAATCATCTATGGTCATGTTGGATGTTCACCCGAGGGGAGAAGGCTGGGTGGAGGGTTTGTGAGACTTCCTGCACTAGTTTTGTGACCTCTGTGTATCTAAAATTAACTGTCAGGCCCTGGCTGGTGTAGCTCAGTGGATTGAGCACGGGCCTGTGAAGCAAAG
>PVKM010047221.1:0-11513 GCA_004027735.1 Carollia perspicillata
AAGAATGTAGAGCAACAAGACGCGGATCTTGTCGTAGGCTGGCACCGCGGCGTCCAGCAGCACGGGCACGATTAGCTTCATGGCGTCCTTTATCTTCTCGCCCTCCGCGTCGGTGCCCATGGCCAAGTCCTACGGGGTTGGAGGGCAATTGTCCTGGCAGCCACTGGTGGGGACGGGCATGGCAGGAGCACCTCCGGGGTCCTCACTAAGGCCTTTGGGGTTCCCTTCATCCCAGTAACAGGTCTCTGCAGGTTCCGCCCCTGCCCCACAAGCCCCGCCCCTTGCTCGGCCACACCCATCGTGCCCACCCAGAGCCGTGCCCACCTGCTCCACACTGCACAGCTTCTCCACGCAGCCCTTGAAGCGCTTCATGCAGTCGTCGGCCAAGTGCAGGTGTGTGGAGTACTGCAGGGTGGGTGGGTGGCGGTCAGGGAGGGCCGAGACTGGGTCAGGGGAGGCAGGAGTGTGGGGAGCAGGCTACTGGTCCGTGCTCACCTTATTCAATTCCTTCTGGTATTGCGGCATCTTTTTCAGGATGTGGGACAGGTCTTTGATGTTGGCCTAGGAACAGGGCAGCGGGGAGGTTCCCACCCCAGGGTTGGGATCCAGACCGAGGCCCCTCCCCCACTCTGGTGGTGGCTTTCCACCCAGGCTACCCACCCCAATGCAGGCTGGCCCTACCTTGTCAGTGGTCAGTCTCTTGCTCTCACAGAATGTCTTCAGAAGCTCTGTGACCTTCCTGGCCATGAGGGTGGGCACGGGTGAGGTTGGGGGCTGATACCAAGACAGTAGTTTAAGGGCAGCATGGGGGTCACATGGCCGGGAAGCACGGGAGCCAGGGGACGGACGCATGTCCCTACAGGACGCATGTCCAAGCCCACACTGGGGACGCACTGGGGAGTCGGCTGAGGGGCATGGCTTGTGGAGAGAGCATGCTCTTTGAAGGTGGAAGGCCCAGACCAGGCCCCCGGTGGGGAAGGGGTGGTGATGTGGGTGGGAGAATCCAGCCGGAGACCACGCTGCAGAAGGCCCACACCCCAGTGCCCCCCCCCCCCCCCGTTCACGCACTTGGACACGTCTGCGATGTGCATGTGCCGCAGCTCCACCCACAGGTCGTCGTCCTCGTCCAGCAGCACGGCCTTCTCACAGGCCTCGCTCAGCCCCTCGGTCTCGTACCTGCAGTGGTGGGGACACGGAGCATACCTGAAGACAGGGCTCAGGTCGAGTCCCTGTGAGGGGGAAGGGGTTGCCAGGGTCCGCCTGCCTGTATGTGTCCTGCTCGATGTCCAGCAGGTCATAGGCCATGGCCTGGAACGTGAGCTCGTGAAGAAGTGGGGACACAAGGTCGGCTGCGCGGTCCATGATCAGCAGTTGTGAGCGTGTTTTCTCAGGGCCCTGGGGGTGGCGGGGGGTGGGCAGGGATTAGGGTGTTAACCCAGATACTCCTGGCTAGGGCCTTGCTCCACCTCCCCAGCATGCCCCCTCACCTCGCCCAGACTGGGAGTGTCTGCCTTGAAGGCGTTCAGCTTGGCCAGGACTGCATGAGCCAGCTGGGCTGTGT
Organism: Carollia perspicillata; assembly: GCA_004027735.1. NCBI lineage: Eukaryota > Metazoa > Chordata > Mammalia > Chiroptera > Phyllostomidae > Carollia > Carollia perspicillata. Next base: position 1,562 of record PVKM010047221.1, read on the forward strand.
CCTCCGGGCCCCTGGGGGTAGGATGGGCAAATGTGGGGCCTTGGGGCATGGGGTCGGGGAGGGCCAAGCACAGACTGGGGTCACGGATAGGGTGAGGACTGGGGCAGGATTAAAGAGAAAGGCGGGATGCAGGATGGGGTCAAGGCAGGGGGGATGGCATCAGGGGGAGGCCCCACTTGTGGTAGCGGATGGCCGGGTACTCTTGCAGTGTGGCACAAAGCGTGGCGATCTGCTGGGCCAGTGCCTCGAGCTGCCTCGTCCGCTCGCCGGCCCGGAAGGGGCAGTACAGGTTGTATGTGCTGTGGGGGGCATCCAGGGAGAACACCTGCAAGGACACAAGGCCTGGGGGTAGGTGGAGAGACACCCCAGCCCCTCCGCCTTGGGCAAGACGACTGAGGCTGCTCCACGCTGCCCCCTGCGCTGCCCAGCGGGACCCAGCTCCAGGTGTCCCACGGTTGGAGCTCGTTCATTCCGCGCTGGCTCCTTTCCTTCCTGACTCACTGTCCCCTTTACTTGTCTCAGGGGCTGTTTCTGAGGGAAGCTGAGTCATCTGGTCACAGACCCCACACCCTGCCCAGGACGAGGCCGGGCTATACCTGGGCCTCATAGGGGAGGAAGGCAAGGTGGATCTCTTTCAGCGTCTTCACCACCTTTGCCAGACGGGAGCGGCCCAGCTCACCGAACAGAGGCTCAGGGCAGGCTGGGTGGGCAAGAGGGCACATTAGGTCAGAACCACCACCACACCCCCAGACCCAAACCCTACGCTCTCCTCAGGTTACCCTCACTTACTATCTGTGAAGAAGACGTGTGCTGCTTTGTAGGTGAAGGTCGGGGTCCCACGGAAGTCTGCGATCAGGGCCTGCACTGACTGGGGAATGCAGATCACACTCCAAGCCTGGCCCTGCATGCACCTCCTGACCCACCCGCCCTCTCCCCAGCCCCCAGCTGCCACTAGTGCCCCCATGCATATGCAGACATGCAGAGGCATGCACCCATGCATGCTCACACACACTCGCTCACATAGGCACCTTCTCCGTGGGGCTCAACAAATAAATGGCCTCCAGGCTGGGGATGGGTTCTCGCCGCTTGTTGATGTCCTCAACAACTAGGAGGGACAGAGGAAGGGACACATAAAGGGGGCACTGGGACTGGTGCACATGGTGAGTGTCAGACGTTAGCAGTGTTCTGCACATTTAGGGTCACAATTTGCACCCCAGGGACCTCCCACAGAAAGCTATGCATTCTGGGGGCCCCACACTGAGCTCACCCTCAGTTCTACACCGGGTCCCACATACAGGGGTTGCACAGCTGGGGAGACTGACCCCTCAGGGGCCACAATCGCAAGTCCTGCGGGGGAGGGGGCTCTGCCAATCCTGCATTTCCACACTGGGGTCCCATCTGGGGAGGACCAGCTTGGGGTGTCCACTCACTGGTGATGCCCTCTTCCAGAATGTCTGACATCTTGCAGCAGGATGACAGAATGCGCATGCTTGGGTGGTCCATGATGAGCACCTGTCCAGATGGATGGACAGATGGACCAAGGGACAGACAAGTGAAGAGGAGAGGCTGAAGCCCCACCAGAGGTGGGGCTGGAGTGTCGGCCTCAAGAGCTGGCTGAATAGGGGGATCCAGGACCCCACCCCATCCCATCCCAGACCCACCCAGCTTCCTCAGGGAGTTTGGGATGTGGTCCCACATTCAGGGACCCCCACCTGGGTCTGGACAGAGCATTCTGCCTCGCCCCTACCTTCCACTCCCCGTCCTTTTTGACGCTTCGAATGACTCCACTCAGAATTTCTGCAGGGGAGGATGGGCTCAGGACACTGGGTTCTCTGGCCCCACCACACCCCAAAACCTTCTGAATCCCAGGCTGGACTTCCATCTTAACTACTGTTTACCACCCCCACCCCCCATTCTGTGATGTAGCTGTTGGTGTCGCCCCCAACTTGTAGACAGGGAAACTGAGGTTCAAAGAGGGCAGGTAACTAGACTGAGCAGCCTGAGGGCCCAAGTGGCCTGGAGCCTAGTACATGAGTAGCTGCTAAATAAATCCACTTTAACTAAACAATAATTGGAAAGTCAGGTCTTCCTGCCTCTGGAGCTGGACCCTTGGCTTCCCCACGGACTGCCTCAGAGTTCTCCCAGAGTGGAGGTTTTGGCCAGAGCCCCCACTCGCCCTCCGTCAGTTTCCACTGGATAGAGTGCAGGAGCCCCTGGATCCCCGCTTTGAAATATGCCTGGCTGAGGCTGTTTTCTGTCACCCAACCTCCAGACTCAGTTTCTTCATCTGTGAAATGGAATCAGTGGCTTTCCCGACTGCAGGTTAACCACTCTGTGATAGGCTCCTTTTCTCGTTAGGGTGCAGGGGGTGTGAGCCACGCTCTGCCCTGCCTAGCTGAGGGGACAGAAGGGAAGGGATGGCCCCGCCTTGCCAGAGTGTCATCATGGTTATCAGGACCGCCAGGGCGGAAGGAGCAGCCGAGGCCGGAACCACCCGAGGTTCGGGAGGAGGCGATCTCCACCCCTCCCCCAAGAATCCGGCCCACACGGCCTGGACGCCTGGGTTCTCTGGTTTCATGGGCTTCAAAAAGGGAGGCGTTCCCCACCCTGGGCCCGAACAGAGGGTATGGACACACCCCCTGAGGGTTCACACCACCTGGGGTGCGCTGATCAGAGCACTCAGCCCAGCCCCAGTCCGCAGCATTGGGCCCCAAGAATCCAGCCCCCCGGACTTCGCGGGGCTCAGAGATCCGGGAATCTGGGCGTCCAGCTGTGCCTTCCCCTCGCCGGCCCTAAGGGGCTCAGGAATCCGGGCCCCGACACCTGCCTACGCCACCCTTTGGGTCGCCGGAGGCCAACCTCCCAATTTCGTTCAGCTCCGGCAGGGGAGAGCCGGGACGGCGAGCTGGAACCAACTTCCTGCCCGCTCCCTCGAGGGTCAGGAACTAGACGCCCAGCCCGGCCCCACTCCCCGCCGCCGGGGTCCCAGACTCCGTGCGCCCTGGTCCCCGACCCCCCGGGGACGCGAGAGGCCCCGCCCCGGGCGTCACTCACTTTCCCCCACCAGAGCCTTCAGCCCCGAGGGCGCCATCTTCCCCAACGGCGCAGCCGCTGCTTCCGGGTCTGTCCAAGGTGGGGGCGTGGCCCCGAGCGTCACCCACGTGCGCCCCGCCCCGCAGGACCTGGCCCCGCCCCTGCACACCTGGCCCCACCAGGTTCTCGGAACGTGCGGGCCCTCGCAGGGTGGAGGAGGGGATTTGCCGGAGCAGACCAGCACCAAGTTTCCGGAGGGGCCCACCTCGACGAAACACAAACGCGGGCTCAAACGCGCGTCCCCTGCTTGCGTGCAGCGAGAAAGTGGGACTGCGGGGCAGTAATAACCCCTTCGTCTTTCCCGGGCACGTCCACGACCTTCTCCGCGGTGGAGGGGTACTGTGTGCCCACACGGGGCAGCGGGGTCACAAACTCGTGACCCACTTACCTTCTGCGCCCCAAAGTTTAGCAGCAGTAGCAAGTTCTGCAACATTGGGTAAACTCAGAAGTTGGCCTGGAGGGAGGGTTGGAGAGAAGCCAGCACCTGCTGTGCACTCCGTCGTCCCAGAGACCCTGAGAGGGAGCACAGTGTAGCAGTGACGCCCGGCTCACTGGACCTGTGTCCAAGGTTGCCTGGTGAGTAGGCTCACTCGGATTCGAATCAGGAGTTTGTCCCAGGAGGAATGCTCCTCACGGCCTCGTGCTCACTGGTGGCACGCACACACGACAATTATATTTGTACTCTGAACACACGTGGATGGAATGGCATGCTGGACCATTGGGACATTCACGCACACCTCAATTCACACTCGACTCGAAACCTTGGGGCCTGCTCCTGCCGTGTGCCAGCGAAAGGCCGACACCCCGTCTCAGACAGGGCTCAGTCCAGCAGCGCCCATGAGAATGAGATCTCAGATTCAAAGTGTGATGCGGGTGTTTGAAGGCAGAGTCCAGAAGTGGTTCCTTCATTTAGTGACTAGTAAAAAGTTGGCCATGCACCAGGACCTTTGCCATTTACATGGGACAAGATGGGACAGACACCAGAAGTTCTGCCACATGCGACTTACAGTTGAGTTTAGGAGGGAAGGGAACAGAAAATAATCATTTCCGTCCTACAGGAAATAGTGATATGGTAGTAAGTGCCATGTCGGGAGTGCTTTATGGGGGGTGGTACCACTCTCTGAGGGGGTGGCCCTCAGACGTAATGGTGAGTGACATTAAGCAGCAGCCATGCCAGTGATCCAGGCAGAGGAGAGCAGGGGGTGGGGGGAAGGGAGACTGGACAGGAGGTGAGACCAGAGGAACTGCAGAGGCCAGGCTTCTGTGGGACAAGGCAGGACCGACCCAGGCCGGCCTACCCAGGACTGAGAGGTTCCTGGGGCGCAGGGCCCTGCTACTGCTGGAGCAGTCCCAGGCAGAGCCAGAGGGTTAGCCGCCCGGGACAAGTTTGGGTTCTTTTCTCGCTTTTCATTCTCTTTCCTTTCCTTTCCTTTCCTTTCCCTCCCTTCCCTTCTTCATTCTTTTGTCTCTTTCTCCTTCCTTCCTTGTTTTTCATTCTTTTCTTCCTCTCACCTTCCTTCCCTCCCCCCCGTCTTTTTCCTTCCTTTTCTTTAACAGCTTTATTGAGATATAATTCAAATATTAGTACAATTCACCTACCAAGAGTGTACAATTCAATAGCTTTTAGCATATTCGGAGCTGTGCGACCATCATCAGTCCATTCCAGGCCGTTCCCATTGTCCCCAAGTTGTTTGAATTTTCTCCAAAGGACAGTGAAGACAAAGGGAGAGTTCTGAGCACGGAAAGGAGGGGATCCCTGCAGTTCCCAGGGTGGGGGAGGGTAAACTGCAGGTGCCAAGGGGGGAGCTGGGAGACGACGAGGAAGCTGAGGTCACCTCTAGCCCCACAGCCTATCTCCTGCCACCCCACACGTACTCGGTGAGCATGCTTTTCAGCTGCTGTGGGCTGAATGGGCTCCTGTCCACCCCTGCCAAATAAAGTAGGTGGGAACCCTGACCCCCAGGACCTCAGAATGTGACCTTATAAAAAAATTGGGTCAGAGTCATTGCAGATGAGGTTAGGGGAGGCCATACCATAGGAAGGTGGGTCCCTAATGCAATATGATTGGTGTCCATGTCTTATGACAGCCGTGTGGAGCCATGTGAAGACAAGGACACATGAGGAATGCCATGTGGCGACAAAGGCTGAGACAGAAGTGCTGTAGCTATAAGCCAAGGCACACCAAGGTCTGCCCCCAAACCATCAGGAGCCGGGAGGGGCAAGGGAGCACCCTCCCCTGCATGTCTCAGGAGCATGGCCCTGCCGGCACGCTTTCAGACGTCTGGCCTCCAAAACTGCGTGACAATAAATGTCTGTCCTCAGATGCCCCATTTGTGACACATTAAGGCAGCCCCAGGAAACTAATACATCTGTGGTAGAGCAGGACGTCCTGTTGGCATCAAGGACTTGGGGCCACAGAGGAAAGGACTGCCTGGGAAGGGGGACCAAGCTTCGAATTCTGGCAGGGGTGGCAACAGTGTGGCTCGTTTATTCCAGGAAGGAACTTTAACTAGTTTCCAAAAAGGCATCTTGGGGAGGGGATGGGGATGGGGTGTGGGTGGGACCCTTCAGCGACGTCCACTCCCAGAACACGGAGGGAAGCCATAGTTGCTGGGGGGCGGGGGGCAGGGTTGAGCAGCAGGACTTCCCTACTGCCTCCCTTCCCAGGAATGGAGCCTCCGCCCCCAAGGCAGGGCTGGGGGTGCAGCTCAGAGACAGCTGAACTTGGCATTGGTGTTGGAGAGGCAGGAGATCCTGGACCTTGCTTTGGGGCCTATGGGAGGCAACCAGACCCAGGGTCAGTGAAGAGGGGTAGACCTCGCCAAGAGACAGATATGGAGCCAGGCTGCTGGTGGCACCTCAGGGGTCTTCAGGTCCAACTGCCCTCCAGTCAGAGGAGTGAGACACCTGCACTGCTTCCTGCATCTGGGCTGCAGGCCCCTCCGAGCTGCCTGATTGGCCTGTCCTTTCCCAGTGGGGCCCAGACAGCCCTCATTCCACTGTGGGGACACTGCTCTGGCTGGTCTCTGTGTCCCATCTGAGAGTCCTTGGGGCACGGTGAGTCCTGCTGGGTCAACAAGGTCCCAAACCCAGGCCACCCCACTTCCTGCCCCCACAGCAGCCCCAGCATTTCACAGCAAAAACGATTATCTGGATCATCTTTATGGGGCTTAAGCTTAGGTGGGAGCAGATGCGGTATGAGCAGGGGATTTGGGGCTGTGTATCCACTGTCCCCACGTCTGTCTTTTAAAAAGCCTTCTCTGGCACAGGCCTGGGCCAGAGGCTAGCAGAGAAGTGGATCGGGCTCAGGAAGCAGGAACAAAGATGGACCAGGAAAAGAGGGTAGACAGGAGCTCAGCTCCCTGCGTCAAGGTAAGCAGATCCCATCCCCACACGCCCCCAACTCCTCAAGAGCAATGAATGACGAGACTGACTAGTTTGTAGGGCACCTCATTAATGATTGGGTCTCCTGGGACCCCTGACCCAGTTTGCTGCCCAAGGAAGTGCCGGTGGGCATGAGGGTCCGAGTGCCCAGCCCAGCCCCAGGGCAGAGGTCAGTGCTCTCAGTAATGGTCCTGGTGAGCTGGGGGGATGCTAGGATCTGGGGGCAGCCCCTGGGATGTCTCCCTGGCTGGTGCCCTGTAGTCAGGCCCCAATCTAGGACAACAGGCTGCCAGCAGCCTCTCCCTTGAGGCAGTACCACGTGCACTGGCACCGCTGGCTGGGTCCTGGGGGCTCTGGCTGGTAAGGAGACTCCTGTCTCATTCGCAGCAGCTTTGCAGAGCAGTGCATCGGCGGGGACCATGGTGAGAGCCAAGGAGGAGGGGAGGAAAGACTCCAGGGTCAGGGTGGGAGCTGGTGAGGGGTCCCCCAACTGAGGGGCCAGCTGGACCAGGTGTGTCTGTCTCCCAGGCGGGCTCCCCAGACCAAGAGGGCTTCTTCAACCTGCTGAGCCATGTGCAGGGTGACCGAATGGAGGAGCAGCGCTGCCTGCTGCAGGCAGGGCCTGGCACCCCCTCCAAGAGTGGTGAGTGGACAATGGAGTGTGTAGGGCGGGTGTGTTGTCTGGGTGCATAAATGGGGCAGGGCATAGGGGTACGGGACTAGTGACCATCGGGGGGGGGGTGCTGTAGGCAAGAGTCTGTCTGAGAGTGAGAGACAACCGGCGACACAGATGCTAGTGGGTCTAGGGGCAGGAGATGGAGGGGAGAGATGAGCCAGCTTCCTGGAGAACATGAGCAGGGGCAGGGGTGGGCTGGGGGATCCAGCTGGGCTGTGTTCCCTGGAATCTGCGTATACGTCCATCCCCACCTGCTTCTGCACCACGCAGAGAGTGGTCCTGCGCCGGAGATGGACAGTCTTATGGACATGCTGGCCAGCACCCAGGGTCACCGCATGGATGACCAGCGTGTGACAGTCAGCAACCTGCCTGGCTTCCAGCCTGTGGGCCCCAAGGTAGGTGATGCTCTGCTGGAGCTGAGAGAGACCAGCCATGCTGGGCCCCCAGCCCTGCCTCCCACCCCCACCGCTGTCCCTCATGTGCCTCCTGGGGATGGATGAGTGCCTGGGAGCAGTGCTCGCCCTGTGTCCCTCCCAGTCACAAGGCCCTATCCAATCCAATACCCAAATCGGACAGGAGAGTGAAGGCCCAGACAAGGCCAAGAGGGCCCCAAGGTCATGCAGAGGGCACATAATGTCAGAGCCATGGCTGGAGGTCCTGGCTCCCACCCCCAGGACCAAGGATTTAAGGAAGGGTTGAGAGAATGAACACCCTCTTGGGAAGACAAACCTAGGGAGGTGGGCACTGGAGCTCATACACTCACATATGTCTGGGCCACATATGATTGAACACAGTTTGGGTTCTGATCAAGATCCCAGTGGGACCCCCAAGACCCCCACCTCACATTCAAATACCACCATAAGTGTTGAGAACTCGGGTACCTAGAAGCTTGGCGGGGGGTGGGGGCAGATGGTGAGAGGTGGGACAACGGTTCCCACCTGCACCTTCCTTCCAATGTTTGTGTCACCGCGGGCCAGCACTGCCCTTGGTTCCTCCCTCTGGCTGACCCCTCTTCATTCACAGGACGGAGTGCAGAAACGAGCTGGGACCCTCAGCCCCCAACCCCTCCTCACCCCTCAGGACCCATCTGCTCTCAGCTTCCGTCGGAACAGCAGCCCCCAGCCCCAGACACAAGCCCCCTGAAGGCTGGGGCTCTCTTGCGCCCTACTTGTGCCCCCCGAAAGCAGACAATAAAACACTTCCATGGGAAACAAAGAACTGAGTGTATGTTGTTTCATGGGTGGCACTCAGGCACTTGAGGATTTCGAGCTCTCCTGAGCAGCGCGAAGGAGCTTCTCTTCCCGATGCTTCCGCAGCCTCTCTTTGAATTCCTCTAGCTGTTGGCGGCGCTGGTGGTGGGAAAGGAGTGGGGCGCACCTCAGCGCCTAGACCCCTCTCCCCGCACCCTGCCTCCTACTTCCCCAGGCCACAGCTTCAGAGTTTAGTGTCTACACTGGGAGCCCTATGCCAATTGCAAGCAGGGTCCAAATAGGATCAGCTTGATCGTTTGGGGAGAGGACCACAAGGAAGCCAAGTGTGCCTTTGCCCTCAGTTCCTTGCTCATGACCGAGGGTAGCATTTTCATTCATACCCATCATGGTCACAGGGACCCAGGCCCCTCTGTCCCTCTGGTGGGAGAAAGAGTAGGTTGCTTACCTGGTCGTCCTCAGGTGGCCACAGCTCCCTCTGTAGGGATAAAGTCACAGATGAGCCAGGAGTTACCTAGGCAGTTCAGCTCATGGAAGCAGGCATCGCTGCCCTGTGCTCTCCCCCACCCTCTGCACTGAACCCATGAAAATTCTCCCCAAGCCCACCTTTCGCTGTATGACCACATCCTCAAACCACTCAGCCTGATTGGCAATCCAGAACATAGCCACGGGGAAGGTGAGGTACAGCGTCATCTAGGAGGCAGGGAGGGGACAAGCGGAGGCTGCTCAGAGCCTGGAGCAGAGGGTGCTCCTGCACTGTCCAGGAGCACCTCCACGGGCCCCCCCCAGAAGCCCAGGATTAGGGGAGTCTGACCCTCATAAACCGAGAGACCTAATTTCTGGAGCTCCCTCCGCGTCTGGGGTACTCTAACGACACACACGCATGTGCACACACCCTGGCCCCAGGAGGACAAGAGCTCCCACGCAATCACAGGCATCTGAGATCTCACTGCCCCCGCCCCAAAGTCAGATTCAGGGGGCACTCCAAACCCCTTTCTTCGGAGTCTACTCCCCTAGTCTAGGAGTCCCCTACCCGTGACACACACCCACCCATCCTAAGTTCAACAGCAACCTTCCCCTCCGCCCAGTCTTCCTTCTTAGAGCCCCTCCTCAAACCACCCATCTCAGAGGCCCTTCCTCACACCAGCCCACCGAGGCCCCCCTCCCCCCTGCGCCCCCTCCTCGGGGCGTCCAACCCTAAAGGGCCTTCTCAAATCTCAGGACCTTTCTCCCTATTCAGAGCCTGCTTCTCAGATCCGGGAACATGCTCCTGCCCACCAGCTCGGGTGCCCACTGACCCGAAACACCTCCAACTTCACCCCCATCTCGCTTCTCCAAGGCTACACAGCCGCTTCTGTCCAAAAGCGAACCCTCCGAAATGACAGCAGCTCATTGGGAAGCCACGGGCTCGACCGCTGAAGCTCATTGGCCGAGGAGCCCTGGATGACATCATCTCCGGGCTCCTACTCCCGGCTTCAGGTCGCTGGCCAGGGATAGGCGGGGCCTGATGCTCGGGACGAGGTTAGCCAATAGGAAGTGAGTCTGGCCCAGGGGGCGGGCCTTTAGGAGGATCTGTCATTGTAACGCGACT
>PVKM010047222.1:0-12078 GCA_004027735.1 Carollia perspicillata
CTTTCCATCTTGGCATTATAGCTCTTAATGAATCCAATGTATTTTGTTATATTGTTGGAATCCAGAGTAGAATTATTGACAATGGCTGTATACTTTATATCACTTGATGTTATTCTGAATTGAGCCTCTATTTCTAGGTGCTTAAGCAAACCATCTATTTGTTAACTGGTTCCTGGTTAATCTTAAGATCAGTAGTTTTATTTTATTTTTTTCTCTGATAAACATGAGTATTAAACAAATGTAACGGGGGAAAGAAAGGGAAGGGTCGTCAAGGAATATGTATAAGGGTCCCATGGACGAAGCCAAGGGGGGAAGGATTGAGGGAGGGAGGTAGGGGTGGGTGAGGTGAGGGAGAGTCATGGGGAGAAAATGAAGACAACTGTACTTGAACAACAATAAAAATAAAAAACAAATTAATGAAAATATGTGACATGTTTTTGGAAGGGCATTGTGAAGAAATCAATTCTCCTACAATGTATTGTACAAATTTAACATGATTTTAATAAACTTACTTGAAGGATGTTTTATTCCTCAGGCCACAGAAGTTGCTTATAAATTCCATTAAAGTCCACATAAAAAAAGAAGTGGCCATAGGAAGGAATCCAAAGTAGAAGGGCACTGGAGTGGAGGAGTAGCCGTACCAAGTATTAAAATACTTTATCAAGGCTACGTAACAGGAACTGTGTAGTATATTGGAATGAATGGACAGAAAGAACAATGGAATTTATTAGGCTATTTAGAAAGAGATTCAAGTATATTTTGAAATTAATACTCAATGCAGAGAAAAATAGATTTTAAGAGAAGTAAATGGTGTTGGACACCTGGATGACCATTTGAAAAAATTAAAACTAGATTTATACCTCACATGATGTGTACTAGGACAGATACAAATGGATCAAATATCCAAAAGTAAAGAACAAGACCACTTTAATTTTAGAAAATGTTATTGGTGAATTACTTTATAACTTGAGAATGAAAACATGCTGCCTAATTTTTAAATTTTGGAACAATAAAAACAATGATGAATTCATTTAAAAAACTAAAATACTTCTTATGGGTTAAGAAAAAGAACAGGAACAAATGTAACAGACTTACAAAAGGGATAATAATATTTGCAACTTACATTACACAAACCAAGGGCTAATATTCCAAATATACAAAGAGTTACTAAAATGCTGGCCCTACATTCCATCCTTGTCGTTCAGCTAGCTTCACCAAGTGGATGCATTGCAAACCATTACAGTCTCAAAGAGCTTTCATAAGTTATTAGTAATCATTATTTCATGCCAATATGATAACACCTCATTAAGATTGTCCTGCTTTATGAGAGCTTTGCATCAACCCTGACAAGTTTAGCCAAGGATAGGAAGAATCTCCCCAACTGGCTTCCTGTGAAGAAATTGCAAAGATGCACTGCCAGCTCGGTCCAATCTTTAAAGAGTGGAAGTGAATGAAGAGCCAATTTTCAGGTCTCGAGTTATATTGCAAGGTGCCAAGACCACACAGTTCAGAGAGATACCACTGGCTATTCTAAATTAGATGGTTACTTTTACTGCCAACCTGATCACTTAAAAGTCATTCATAGAGTCAAGGTGTTTCACAGTTTGGTGACAAAGTACGTTGAACTTGACATTGGTGGAACCCATTTAAGAAAGTTTAAGTCACATCTCATGAACATTTTATTCTTGGTCTTTCTTCTGACATTGCTATCACAGTGACAACTAATGTCGATTGAAATCTGACAAGATATTTAAGCACCAAGTACACACTTTTAATATTAAATTTCCATAAAGCCTTGGCCGTTGAACTTTGTCCTATGCTTGCACTTGTTTTCTGAAAGCTAAGCATTGCTAGTCTCTTCAAGATAACTTGCAGGCAGTTGCTCGATTAGAGAGAAACCCAATGATTGCACGTAATGATGGTTTCCTTTAAAACCTGATGGCTTAAGGAAGCCTGAACAGAATGAAATTACCTTCCTTGCTCAGTAACTTAGAACATTCTCTTTAGAGCAATTTGGTCATAAGAATTACCCAAGTGAGAGAAAAGTTGAAAATCAGCAGGTCTGTGTAAAACTGGCTCCTCTACCGTGTAAAAAGAAGCAAGTAAGATGCTAACGGGTAGTGAGCCTGACTTTCAGTGGAATTCTTATATTAGCAAATTCCTACTCACCCAGCTTTCAGTTGAAAATGTCATTATTTTCAAAGGAGGGCATAGTATTGCATGCTTATCCTTTATCAGCAGTGATCTTGAGGGCAACTAGGCATTCTATTACGTAGCCAGAGTCCATGCCTGGAAGGCACTTAGCAGGCTTAGAGTCAATTGGATTACAAGCCTTCAAGCACATATGTTTTCTTTGGTAGAAAGGCGATTTTTTTAATACTATGTGGGAAATATAAACTAGGCTTCCAGGTTCATACTGCAAAATTTAAAGCTAAGTTAGTAGTTTCTATTTTTATTTTTGAGTGAGAATAAAGTAAAACATGCTGAAGAGCGTTGAAAGGGATTGATATTAAAATCTGAATAATGTAAAGTGGAGAGCAGGTGCTTTTTCCCTTTTAATAATGATGTAATTGTAAATGAATTTATAACTTTATTCGTACACAAAGATGTATGAAACTTGTGTTTGAGAAACTTGTATAGACTTACAGAGCTTCCAGAAAATGCAAAAAATATCAGAAAGATATGCTGGCATAGACATGCTTGACTGTCCAAGGCCATTGTAAAGATGCTTCTCAGGAAAACTCTATAACTTCTAAGAAAACTTGTTAAAATAACGATTTCCTTTTAAGAAAATTATGACATGTATGATTTCATTATTATACAAGTCAATCAATTTTAAGTTATGGCCACATTATTCTTTTTATATGAGGTAGTGTATTTATATATATGTTGTTTATATATTGATTATCATTCTGGCCCAAGTAGAGTCCGGGAGATCATTTAAACAAAATAGATCTTCATATGAATTGTGGGATAAGCTCTTTTGAACTGTTGGTTACTGATTACTTCCAGCTTCCTGGAATAGCCATTTGAACAGTAAGAGTGATTTTTCCACAGAACACAATTAGCCATATACAGTATATGTGGACAGACAAGGAAATTATTGTTGTTTATTCATTTATTCAATAATATCGAATATATATACTCTAGGTTCTACAGCCACACTGTCCATTGTGGGTTCCGCTACTACAGGTGACTACCAAGCACCTGAAATCTGCTAATCTGACTAAGACCATAATTTTTAAATTGTATTTAACTGTACTTAATTAAAATAAAAATACTTGAAACAGTGTAAGATGTTTAATTGATCATGTGTTGAAAGGTCAGTGCTTCAGGTATATTAGTTTAAATAGGCGAAAACTAAGTTTCACCTGATTCTTTTTACACTTTTCACATGGCCACTAGACTATTAAATGTGTATGACTCATATTTCTTTTGGACAGTGCTCCTCAAGGGCAGGGGTGTCAAACTCATTGTCACCAGGGGCCTCATCAGCCTCTCCGTTGCCTTCTAAGGGCTGAACCTAATTTTAGGACTGTATAAATATAACTACTCCTTAACTAGGGGCAAGGAGCTCGGCACTGCCACCAGGTAGAAATAAGGTGCCAGGTCAGATAAAACAAGGTGGAGGGCGGGATTCAGTCCGTGGGCCTTGTGTTTGCCACCTGTGCTCTAGAGTTCTGTGGTGAATAAAATAGACATGGTCCATGGAACTTTAATTCAAGATTTATAGCAAAGTTTAGATATGGGAGACTCCTTCTGGTCACTAATTTTAGCAATGAAAATCAGACTAAAAATAAATAGCTAACAAAATCAATTCAGAGTAAAAAATCAATAAAGAATATTTGGATATTTTTGCACTAAAAAATCCCACAATAACCTAAGTGATCTTATGTATTTAGATGAATGAGGTTTTACCCTTTTATGTGGTTTCCTTGTAACCGATTTTGTTATGGCATGTTAGCCATTTTTTGATTCTGGACAGAAAACCTTTTGCTTTATAGAGAATTATAAAATTTATAAAAATTTATTGTAATAACTGTGTGATAAGCATTATTTCTATTTTACAAACAAAGAAAGGTGGGCTTTGAGTGATTATTCAGCTTAAGATTTATACAAACACGATGAACAGAGCCAGGATGCAAACTCACGTTCTCATCACAAATTTTATACTCTCTCTTCAATAGGGATCAGGACCTTTGAAGCTGGAGAAGAGGCTTTCCAAAACTATCCTCAGAAAATAATACTCTGCTTAGAGCTGTGGCCTAGGACATTCAGGCAATGTATTAATTGATTTTGTCCTTAACCCCTGCCCCTCAAAAGAAATTCCCCTTCTTCCATTCTGGGATTATTGGTCATTACAATCAGTTAGCCAGAGTTTTCTCATTTTTCTTTCTCTTATTTAAGGCCTTGCTATAAGCCACATTAAAGACAGGTATGCTTAGGTTTGGATATTACAAGAAACAAATAACTGAAAATAGGCTCCCAAAGTAATCTGACATGGTCACTAGCAAAAGGCATCTATACCAAGGGACTAAGTCATGATTTTGAGGATATTTTTGGTGTAGAAGCAGATGGTTTTATAAAAGAGAACTCTATAAATCCAGATCAACAAAACAAATAAGTAATTTAATAATGAATATTTAATAAGTAATTTAATAATTAGTATTTTAATTTTTAAGTGAACCATCTAAAAATTCCTATTTAATCTCTCATTTTTTAAAAAAAATATTGTTCAGTAATTATTGTAACAGTAAATTATTGTTACAATTGTCCCACCTTTCCCCCCATTGCTTGCCCTTACCCTGTCCAACCCCCCTCCCACAGTCAACCCTCCCCACCATTGTCTGTGCCCATGAGTCCTCTGTTCATGTTCCTTTGCTTGTCCCCTCCCCTTCTTCCCCCTGTTATCCTTCTTCTTCCTCCTCTGTGGGCGTCAGTTTGTCCTTTACTTCCAAGTCTCTAGCTGTGTTTTGATCATTTGTCTGTTTTGATGGTCAGTTGGAAAGGGGGCAGGAACATACAATCAAGTAAAAATAGCCTCTTGAATAAATGGTGTTGGGAGATCTGGACACGTGCATGCAAAACAGAGAAAAATGAAACTAGACCACCAGCTTAGGCAATACACCAAAATAAACTCAAGATGGATAATAAGACTTAAATATAAGTTGTGACACTATAAGGGTCCTAGAGGAGAACATAGGCAGGAAAATTTCAGATAACCCATGTAGCAATATTTTCACTGATATGTCCCCCAGGGCAAGGGACATAAGGAAAAGAATAAACAAATGGGATGACATCAAACTAATCTCTCATTTTCAACTTAAAGTCTCTACTTATATAAACAAATTAAACCCCTCAGAATTAAGAAAATTTTTTTTAGGAATGATCATAATATAAACTAAAAGCTAATGAAGGAGACAATATTCAGAAAAAGAAAATAGTGTCATATATTTATTAGTTTAACAAATCCTTCAAAACAATAGTTTTATAGAAATTGCCTGTATTAGGCACCTTTATTTTTCATGGTTATATTGTTATTTTTGTAGATTCAACAAAAAGCTATACTCCTTCTCACCAGGACATATCTGAATAGATCAGTTTGCAAACTAGACCATGCCAGAAATCTTATTTAAGTATGACAAATTGTTTATACTAAAGAACAGGTACTATTCCTTCCACATGATCAAATAGAACAAAACATCAAATTAATGGTATTGAATTGGAAAAATCAACTCAGAAACATATACACTCACATTTGCCCATGTGCTAGGGAAGGAGACTTGTAAATCTCAATGGTAGCTAAGTGGCAAGAAACAAAACCCCTTCCACTGTGAGATACAGGAATGACAGATAGGGTCACCCTGCCTCTTTCTTCTCTTCCCCAAAGTAAATGAACCTGTTAACATTTCCTGTAATTGGATGAGTCCCTAACAATAACATTACTCCCGATTTTGCAGTATTAATGTTGGATTTTACAGCACAAACTTTGTGAAGTCATTTTCTCTGTTAAATGCTTTTGTCTCCTGAGGCTTCCTTCTTTTTTACCACGAGTAACTCCGAGAAAAGAGAGGCTAATTGAAGTCCATGAGGTCGGGGCCTATCGTAAACCTGAATTTCTGCTCTAGTTTGGGTGTGTAGATTCGTCTCACTGAAGGAGAATGTGGATATTCTACTAACCATATTAAAGAGAAGATAGGCATTAAAAATATGACAAAGATAAGGAAAAGGACCTGTTTTTACCTTAATAAAGGCTTTTCAATCCAGCTTAGGGAACTCTTATCATCATAATTAAAATCAAGCAGATAAATTCAGTTGCATTTTTAAATTACATCAATCTTTTTCGCTAATGGAAAAACTACTTCTCATTGGTCTCAACATGGGGAAACTATAAATAACCATCGGCAAACAGCCCATGATGTGACTGTGTCCGGTAGCATCGCTATCACGGAGCACAGATCTTAATGTCTTTCCCACATACTGCTGCACTCAAACCCTTTTATTAAATGTGGTGAATGCAACTAATTCAATGACTTACGATTCTTTTCACATAGCAGATATTAATTAAAGATACCATGTATTTGAAGCTGTTTTATGATTATACATAGTAAATACAGAAATATATTAAATTTTGCCAGGTTTTCAGGTGGAAAAATTATATTTTATTTTCTGGAGTACGCCATGAAAGGCATCTGGAATGACCACTTTCATGTAGTTTCATAAGGTGGAAATTTTTAGCATTTTGCCCCATCAGAATTATCAGTGTAGCTCTGTTAGCTAGTTAAGACCCTTTATTACTAAGAGGTGGTGATTGTTCTGCCTGTTTTGGATAGTTGTTGCAGGTGAAAGAAGATACGACAAGAATGTGAGGTTCTCTGTATTGCTCTTATACAATGTAAACAACAAATTTAATTTTTTTCAATGGTAGAGATGGTTTTATTTTTGTTTCTTGTATTAGTCAAATTAAAAAATACACCATGTGGAATGTCCCATGTGTGTCAATAAAAACTTTAAATCAATGTCACATTTCTGAAAGGTTTTACTGGAGACCCATGGGGAATACTTACGAAGGACAATGAAGTTAGAATGCCTAAGGAGTAGAACTATAAGAAAACAAAAAGGAGGAATTTCTAGAAAATCACATTTATAAACAAACATGAATGAGAACCCCAAATAAAAATAACAATTACTACTTTCTAATTCCAAAAATGCACCTTGCTTTAAAATATTTGTGAAATGTGAATACAGCAAATAATTTTATTCCAGTTCAATGTTATTATTGCTAAATATCCCCAAAATTTGAAAACTAATTAAGAATAGTAATATTGCTTATATATCTTCAGGAAATATTCCTAGCTTTTCCTTTTCAGCCTTGAACTTCCTATAAATTTTATCTTACTTTACAGTCTTTCCTTCTTTCTTTCTATCAATCATTGCAAAATATTTCTAGAGTGGCTATCCATGCCCGTTCACTGTTTTGGGTGCTAAGGGAAAGCCCGGGACAGGAGAGAAGAGGTCCGTGTTCTCTTGGAGCTTGCCTTCCGGGGCAGGTGTGAATAAATAAATACCTATGATGGTTTCAGTTATTGGTAAGTGTTATACAAAATAACTGGACTCCTGTATTAGATTTGCTAGGGCTGCTGTAACAAAGTACCATCAACTGAGCGGCTTACACTATAGATGTGTACTGCACCACGGTCTGGATCCCAGGGCTATTAACCAAGGTATTGCCAACTTTGGTTTCCTCCGCGAGATGGGAGGGAAGCAGCTGTTAGATGGCTCCTCCCCGGCTCATGGTGGTCTGTGGACGATCATCGGTATTCCTTAGCTTGTGGAAGTATTCCTTAGCTTGTCGAAGCATCACTCCCACTTTCTGCTTTGTTTCTGTGTGTTCTCTCTGTGTATGCCTGTCTGTGTCCAAATTCCCCTTCTGTATACATCCTGCATTGGATGAAGCCTACCCTATTTACCTCATTTTAACTTGTAGCATCTATAAATACCCTATCTCCAAACAAGCTCACATGCGGAGGTCCTGAGGGTTAGGACTTGAACATATCTTCTTTGAAGGCCATAATTTAACACAGAACAGTTACTTCTTAGTGACTGGTGGGGGGTGTTGTAGAGAGTTTCGATAGGATGACATTGCGCACGTCTCGAAAATGCCGAGAACCAGGTGGGAGATATTAAGGAGTCAGAACTTTCCTCGAAGACCAAATATCAAGCGCAAAGGCCCTTGGGCTGGAAGGGAGTTGTAGCCTGAGGAGTATACAGGCCTTTACGGAGTAGGGCGGCAAAGGAGAGTGATGTATGCGATCGAAGGAGGAGGCGGGGCTCAGAAGGTAGGGTGCGCGGGAAGCCCGGAGAGCTTAGATTTATCCTAATTTCAAGAGTCAGCAGCTAGACAGTTTTAAAGAGGGGGTGACAGGATCAGAAGAATATTTTAAAAAATCACACGGGCTGACATTTCTGTGTTCTCCCTGAGAAGGCCACCTAGTCACTCGGGCTCTTTGTGCTCTCCGTTTTTCTCAACAGCTAGGTCACGTGTTGTCCTTCTTACTCCCTGACTGTGTGAGCAGAAGTGCAGGAATCAAACAATGGGAGGCGCTGTATCCACCCAGAAGGTTCAGCTGTCGTCTTTATAAAAGATCCTTCTTTCAAAACATGACGCTAGTTGGCTCTTACACTTGCTATGGTTTCATTTTATAGACATTCAAAAACTTTAGAGATCAAAATCTTCATGGATTTTTTTTTTTTTAACATAGAAGAGAACGCTCATCCTCCTAGGTCCAGGCTCAATCTCACTCACTCTGTGAGGCTTCCTTCCACGTTCCCAAAGCAGTTGCTGCTTCCTTTGTAGTTCAAACCTGAATTTTAACACTTTCCATATTTTATTGTAACTATTTATTATCTGATGCCCCACATAGTCTGTGAGCTCCTTTAGTTCAGGAACTTTGATTTGATTTAGGTTTTATCTTTTTATAGCCAGCATGTTGCACAATCTGTGGCAACAGAAAGAAAATAAATGCATTTGGATGATTACAATACATTCCTTGGAACTATCCTCTAAAAGAACTTTATTTCTTACGAACCAACAAAGTTAGAGTTACTCAAAAACAATGAGATTTTAATAACAGACTTGTGGTGGTTTTATCATACTAACTTTAGACTTTTACCGGTGAACTGTCCCCATGCCCAAAGTGACTTGGCATTGTTGAATCTGGCCTTTGCCATTAGTGCAGACGAGCTGGAACCCCCGATGCTTCTGCAGCAGACGTCTCCCTGCTTCATGCCTCTTGGGAGACTGTCACTACAGAATTTGCCTCCCTTCCTGTCCCACCAGAGAGGGAAGGTGATACTCATGATTAAATTATTCTCTTTTAACTTCTTTAGATCATCAGTTTATTATGTACGTTGAATTTCAAGCATGCGATAGTAAGTTAGTAACCCTGTGAAATTGCAAATCACGATGCAGTCACTAAGAAGGAAAGGATGAAATTGCGTGTTGAGGTGCCTCTGCTATTGGTGGTTTGTTCTCCTGGATGTGCTGACATAAACGAGTGACTCTCTGGTAGCAGATAGTTCCCGTAAGGACCCCCTTGCCCTGTTACTCATGTGAGCTTTGCCTGCTTTGCAGCCTGTGTATTCAATCTTTGACAACTCTTTACATCTGTAGAGCTGTTTTTAATGGGAAAAATACAGTGGCTTGTTAGTGGTAACATAAAAGAAGATGAAGATGAATTCATCCAAAAAGTATTGACTTCCTAAAATGTATATGCACGGGAAGGCAGGAACGAATACGAAGCTGAGCAGGCTGCCCAGGTCTGCCCAGGACAATCCCAGTTTTGGCACAGGGCGTTCTGCACCCTGGGGCAACCCCCCTCCCATCCCACTCAAATCGGGCATCATGAATCTGCTAAACTTTTACTTAGCTACAGAGAACAATATTTATTTATTTATTAAATTGAGACTTAACTGCCACGACATAGTCGTTTTAGGTATACAACATACTGATCTGATGTGTGTATACATTGTCCCATGGTCACCACAGTAAGTCCAGTTATTTATCCACCATCACATATAGCTACAAGTGTTTTTCTTATGATGGTGACTTTTAAGGTCTACTTTCTTAGCAGTTTTCTAATGTACAATGCAATATTATTCACTATAATCACTAAGGTGCACATTAATTACATACCGAGATTAAAGATTTTTTATAAATTTTTCAAAAGAATTCCTTTTATTTTTTCATCCTTCCCCCCACCCCAAGACAACCAAATAAAATATTCTTCAAGTGCACATGAAGAAAATAAGGATGAGAGAAATGTAGATAAAGTTGTTTGATGAAATGTATGCTGCAATGTCTCATTCCTTTCCTCTAAGAAGGCAGCAAGCCTATCACGGAGCACTAGCAGACAGTTGACTCACTGGGTCTGTGTACAAACAAGAGCAAAACTACCTTTGAAACAAAGGCGCAAACAATACATGGCAATCCCAAGACCTTTGTTACACTCTGGGTTCAAAGCGCCTCCACCTGAAGGCCCCTTCCTACGTCTTTTAAGAACACCAATTCTTCTCTCACAAAAACATGAGAAGTTTATATTCAAGTTCTGTTTTTATACCTGTGTGACCATCACCGAGGTTCTGTGTTTCTTTCTAAAACTTGTCTGAACTGTTATAGGTGGGGGACAGGGAGTTTACAACACTTACAGATTTATTGTGAGGTTTAAATGGCATAATATTTTCTAGGACATCTGACAAAGATGTTCTGTCTTAGGTTTCCTAGAACATAAGACAACAATAGGTACTTAATAAATGTTGAATATTAGTACTGGGCTCCACCCAAGGGCTAGCTTCTCTTTGCGGCCTTCTCTGAAGCCCTGGTAAATTCGTCGTCCCTTCTTTCCCTTTCTTCCCTGTGTGTGATCAGTCAGGGCGATTCCTGGACTTTTTATGCTGGTTGAGTTATTTACACTTAATTACTTTTATTTCTGCTGCTTCAAATGTATGTAAGTTTCATGACAAGAGTGACCAATGACTTTTCACTTCAGATGCCAGGCTCACACTAGAGATTCGACACATTTTTGGCAATATCTAATGGATGAAGGGGAGAGAGAATGGTGACGGTAAGTAGGCAGGGCTACCCAGGAAGTGAGGAATTCAGATCTTCTGCTGAAATACTTGAGAACGATAATGCAGAATTGAATAATTAAGCACCTTTTACCCCAAATTGCTTCTCTTTATGAAGAATGCACATCAATTCTTTGTGCAAGGTTTTATGATGGGTGTGGATTTGGAGATCTGAAGAAGCAGATGGAAGCATTTCATGTAGGGTATGAATTTTACACAAGATGGTAGAGGTAAGGATTGCGTTGGCAAAGGGGTTTGGCTGGAGAAGAATGGTCATGACATTGTGTTGCAGGGGTCCCAAAGGGACAATGTCAGGCGGAGGAGGGAAAAGGGGCTGAAGACATGAGGTGGACAATGGGGTGCAGGTGGGAGAGTAGGAGACAGGGCACAGCATGTCCCCATGAAAGGGACAGAGGCATGAACATGTGTGGTGACTTTGAAGAATGATATAAGAAAATCAATCCTGGTTAAAAAGCAAGGCTTCTTTATTGAAAGATGGTACCTGTTTACTGCCATTGAATAAGAATATTTTTCTGGTTACCACTGATATCATGGATAAATAAAAATGCCTTTTTTCCCTTATAATTTCTACATTTCAACTAGAATGATTCTCCCACTTCTCAAATATAAACAAGTAAAGAGAAGTTAGTGAGGATTATTATTTTTGTTCTTTAATCCAGAAGTTACAATTTTTTACAGTACTATTTTCACTCAAAACACCCCTCTTGCACTTGAATATTTATAACTCCAAATTCTTAATTATTTCTAAAGTATTGAAGGTTAAAGGATGGTTCTAATCTAATAAAATTTGTGAAAATAAAGGAAACCCTGGGTTCTGAGCAGGGCTTATGCCAGTGATTACCAAGCATATGCTTTATAAATCATTAGAGACGACTGCTCCGAGTTCATTTCTGTGATGACAAATACATGTATCATGCATCTTGCTATGGC
>PVKM010047223.1:0-11508 GCA_004027735.1 Carollia perspicillata
TTAGAAATTTATTTTTCTCATAATTAAAGTGTTTCAATCACAGTTAACAATCATATTTTGTTAGCGTTAGGTGTGCAGCATAGTGGTTAGACAACTATACTACTTACAAAGTGACCCCCCTATTAAGTCCAGTACCCACATGACACCACACAGTTATCATGATATTACTGACTGCATTCCCTGTGCTGTAATTTCCAGCCCCCTGACTATTTTGAAACTGCCAAATTGTACTTCTTTAATCCCCATACAACTTTTTTACCCAGTCTCTTACTCCCCTTCCCATCTGGCAACCACAAGTTTGTTCTTTGTATCTATGCATTTCTTTTCGTTTCATTTATCTATTTTGTTTTTAGATTCCACATATAAGTGAAATCATATGATATTTGTCTTTGTATCACTTACTTCACTTAACATAATACCCTCTAGGTTCATCCATGCCATCACAAATGTTAGTACTTTATTCTTTTTTCTGGATGAGTAATATTCTTAGGTTGCTGCCATATATTAGTTATGGCACAAAATGATATGATGAACATAAGAATGCATATATCTTCAACTTACTGTTTGGATTTCTTCAGATAAACACCCAGAAGTGGGAGGGCTGGGTCATATAGTTTTCTATTTTTAATTAATGAGGAATCTCTCTACTATTTTCCATAGTGACTGCACCAATCTGCAATCCCACCAAAAGTGCAGGAGGGTCCCCTTTTCTCCACATCTTCGCCAGTGCTTGTTATTTGTGGATTTATTGACAGTGGCCATTCTGACAGGTGTGCAATGACATCTCATTATGGCTTTAATTTGCATTTCTCTGATGTGTAGTGACATTGAATATTTTTGCATGTCTATTTGCCATCGGTATAACCTCTTTCAACAATGATCTATTCAGGTCCTCTGTCCATTAAAATCAAGTTGTCTTTTAGGTGTTAAGTTGTATGAGTGCCTCATATGTTTTGAATATTAGCCCCCTTTCAAATGTATCGTTGGAGAATAGCTTCTCCCATTTAATAGGTTGTCTTTTCATTTTGTTAATGATTTTTGTTGCTGTGCAAAAAGAAGTTTATTTATAATGAGACCCTTCAGCTTTTGGGGGAAAATAACAACAAGAGCTCTTCAAACTGCTAAATATGCTTCAGAGCATAGGAATGAAGACTCTTGAGTCAGGAACAGGATAAATCTGCCACATCTTACAAGAGGAGTACTTCACTCAGCTATAAAAGTAGGTTATGGACAGCGAAGAGACAATATGTATCTTTCTTACGAAGCTGGCTTCTGGAGAATGAGGGGGAATGGTTTTCAATATTCCTTCTGGTAATGTGGCAGTGGTTTCTGTGTATGAGAGTAGGAGGATTGTAAAATAATGAGAAGAATCTTATATTAGAAAAGCTAGGCTTCTGTTTACTATGTTTTTGTTTGTTTACAAATCTGTAAAGACTGAGGAGGAATGACTGTCTGTGATGTGCCAAACTATGTGTCTGTACATGTCAGCACAAGACGATTGGGTGGGAGGTAAACCAGTTGAAAGTTCCATGAAATGTCTGCTAATAAGGTTACATGAAATCTCAGGGACATGATGCGGAAAAAGGGTCTTTTATGGCTTGGATGATTAGTTTTAATTAATGCTAATATTGATTAATTGATGTTAAAGGTATTTTTACTGCATTACTTGGAAGCCTTCATTGGGGAAAATGTAGTATGGGAAGCAAGAGCTATATTTCATAAAAATGCTTCTAATCAGAGATGTAGAGCCAATACACGTGTCAGATAAGTTAAAAATGCAGCAGCCCATGTTTGCCAAGTGGTAACCTCTAGGAAAATCAAAATGGGTAAAGTACTGCCTGATAAGGTGAAATTTCTTTTTTTGAAAATATGTGATTGACTTTATTTCTCAGTATAAATGCAATTATTATATTTATCTTAATATTTTTACTTTGTGCTTACTAGCTATATGTACATAAATATATATATATATTAAATTGAGTTGTGACTCAATTATATTTCCTACTGACATGTTTTACTATTTGTTGTAAAGTATCTTGCTAGGAGTTCATTGTTATATGAAACAATAAAACCTTTTTGGACTATACTGAGGAAACCATAGAAAGCTAATGCAGAAAATCAGTTTTTATTCCTTTAAGTGAATTCGAGTGCTTCTCAGGGGTATAGATCTTACTGTCTTATATTGGGCTACGGCACAATTATCTCTACAGTGTCATACAAAATTCCCAAGAAAACAAATGAGGTTGTTAAGTTCAGCAGGGAAGAGGAAGAAACAGGTCAGCGCTCAGAGCACTGGTCTCCGTCTTTTCCCTGACTTCAGGCTGCAGAGCAATAAACACGTTGTCAAGGTTCTTCTAATTTTGTTTTTTAGAACAACGAAATGCTGAAAGAAACATTTATTAACTCATTTCATTAAAATTTTTATATCTTCTTGGATAGCCTTCTGTAGTTGCTTTATTCAATTGTTTAGGTATAAGGGTTTTTTTCTTAGCCATAATCATTAAAAATCCTAACTTCATGAACTCAATTTCATGAAGCTTGAGCATGATTAAATGCATTTTGTCAGGACCAGGTTCTTGTGCAAAAATGTGTTTAGACTTCTCACCCTGACAGCTGTTCTCTTTGCACTGTTTTTTAAGTAATACACTTGAGGCAGGGTGACATCAATCAAGCCATATTTGAACAGAAGAGAGAGTTCCCTGTGTTAGAATTTTCAGATGCATCATTTAACCTCAGATGATGCAGAAAGCACAGTTATTTTTTTTTCTGAAATCTTGAGTGTAAAGTACATGGAACAGTTTCCTTAATATAAAAGTAATCAGAGTCATGCTGGGTGTAATTCAGTCTTCTGAAGGGTAGCTCAGGCACACAATAATTAAACTAATAGACAAGGAAAGCCGTGATGTTTTTAAAAGTTTCTATACTGAGCAGCTTATTTAAAAATAGGGTAGCAATCTCACTCTCTCTGCTTCTCAACTTTCTCTCTCTTTTCCCTTGTCTCCATTCTGTGAACTACATTACTGATCAAGCAAAGTCCATTTATCTGAGGCATAATAAGAGATATTGGTCAAATAGTATACAAGCAGACTAAAACTCATTTCCAAACTGTCTTTTATGGGAATAATCAGTATTATAATATAGGAATGCTATAACTAATTAGATAGTCATTTAATAATATGGACAAAGATTTTATTTATCATGTACCAGCAAGTTTTCTACTGATAGAAATAGCCTTGTCCAAATATATATCAGACCAGAAACAACCTGTTGTCCATCAATATTGGAGTATTTAAATAAATAATGAAACACTCATATTATTCAGCAATGACATATAATGAGGTAGGCATTTATATACTGACATCAAACTGAATTTAAAAAAGTAATAGTAGCTTTGGATGGTATGGCTCAGTTGGTTAGAGCATTGTTCCATGCACCAAAAGGTTGACGCTTTGATCCCCAGTCAGAACACATACCTTGGTTGTGGGTTCAATTCCTGGATGTGCACAGGAGACCACCGATCCGTGTCTCTCTCTCACATTGATGTTTCTCTCTCTCTCCCTTCCTCTCTTTCTAAAATCAATCAACCTATTAAAATAAATAAATACATACATACATACTTACACATACATAAAAATGGTAAGAAAAGAGACAAGTATTAGAGCACCTGGTAAGCAGAACAAAACAAAACTCAATGTTTAAGCTTGTGAATGTTTATGCTAAATTGTGAAACATGTAATACTGTCATTGTAGAGAGAGTGATGTTCTGACATTTGTCTTTGCCGTTTTACTGTGATCATGAGTATAAATAAAAATATCAAGAAACATTCATATCAGAACTATATTTACTTGACAGCTGCAACTATTAATTGCTATAGATACCAAAGTTTTAAAAAAATCAGCAAAAGTTTTCTAGGAAAAGTATAGGCTTTATGAAATTTACAAAAATTAATGAAGTATACAACATTATATCCAAATTACTTATATCAGTAAAATTTATAATTTTTAGAGATAAATTTAATACAACTCATATATATTCTTATAGAAATGAAAATTCAGGATTCACACAACCGAAGGTATGGTCTAATGCCCCAAAGCTGTTTCTTTTCCTCAGTAACTTTAATTATAATTGGTTTGTGTACTTCTAGTTGACTTTATTCAGTTACTCATCACAAAACCAGACTCATTCCAAAAGGATTTTTTGTAATATCTAATTCATCTTTAAAGTGCTATAGATGAAAATGCCCTCAGAGATGTTCTTTTTAGTTTTCTGAGATTTTCCAAAACAACTATATTCTATTTCTCTTTCTAAATTAAACTCAAACCCAGGGAAAACCCAGTCTCAAGACCTGGAAGCACATTTTTTATAAAGTGCGTAAGTATTTGTTCCAATCCAACTTGGTGGTTCTTCTTTTTCCCCACTGTCAATAGAAGCCTATTTAATTGCTTCCTGCATATTATCAATGTCTTATCAAAAAGAAATACTTACTGCCTGCTAATATGTAGCAAATAATAACAACATCACAAATTGACAGATGAATCCTGGCTAACTTCTAGTCTATAAAATCAACTCCATATTAGGAGTTTAATATTAGGTGGTTGAATTCAGACACTTTGAGCATGTTTGAGGCAAGTATTACTCCCGGGGCTCTGCTATAAACTTTAACCTAACTCATATATCAGCTACAACTCCTTATAGTATGTTAATACTCTTACCTAGGTCTCGTTTTTTCTCAGTACATTGCTAAACCACAATTACAGTCATCTGCATTTAATTGGAGCCATGTGACTCTCACCAAGAGCATATGAGTAAATATGTTGTCTCATCAGTGCATGGAGTGATAAGAGGTAGGGCATACAACTAACCTTTGAGGGACTCTAAACAGATATAACTAAGCCTACAAAGATTACTAAAAATTAGTGGCTAGTGAGGGAAAAACCAGGAGAGATGTACATAATAGAACTCTGAGCAGGAAATGTTTCAAGAAGGGAATTGTCCACAGTGCTGAACACTGCTTAGAAATCAAGAAGTCTGAAAAATTCCTATTAAAAATGACAAAGGATTTAGGTTTGATTGGGAAAATTCAGGTTTATATAGACCTTATTGCCAAGCCTGATTGTTAATTATTTCCTTTCTATCTCTAAGAGAGCCAGATCGGATGGCGCCTCATGGAATCAATGTAGTTTTCACTGACTTCAGTGAGAACAGGTCTGTTTGTGTAACAGGACGGAAAGCCCAACTCTCACAGTTTGCCAAGTGCTGGGAACTGAGTAAAGGGAACTTGAGGATTTATAAAAATGAAATTAACACTCAACATTGTTGTGAAAGGGTAGGGGACCAGTGCATTCTACTAAGGGAATATCATCAGCAATCCTTTATTTTGCTAGAATAAAGGATTTTTAAGTTCCCAGGATATCACTCTGTTGCTAAATATTTCTTCTGATCTTTGACTTTCTCCCATTTCTCAGGAGGAGGACAAATTTTCTTTTTTCTCGTTAAGGAAGGGAAGCTGTATTTAATTTTGGCCTCATCTTCTGACACTTGTTGACCTTCATACTTAGATTTAATTTTTTCAAATTTTATTTAGCTTTTTTTAAAAACAAAGTTAATTTCTTTAGCTGTTAAATGATACATTTTTTCCCCACACTATATCCCATACCCTATTTTTCTCTCACCTCTATTGGAAACTTCAAAATGTAAAAGGTGTAACTTTTTCCTATATAACTTAGAAGTTTATTCATGATAAACCAACTATGTTTATATATGTATTTATAAATATTGCTGTGTTTCTGAAATTGTTAGTTCTTCTTAAACAGATTCAAAAAGTTTAGATAAAAGTGAGTAGTAGAACATAGTATTGGTGTTACAAATGATACTACTCTTTCCATGTAGGTGAACTATATTCGGTGGGTTTTCATGTCCAAAAAACTAACTTATGCCCCAACTCCTCATCATCTATGACAACTCCTCATTCCATTTCAAAGAGCATTTGGAAAGTCTAGCTCCACTGTGACTGAACTAAATGTCATTATATTAAAAAACAAAAATTAATTCAATGATTGTTTGTAAAGAGGTAAGTAATATCAACAGAACATACTCCCTCTAGAGGACCATAAGGATGACTACTGTGTTTATATATCATAATATAAATGTTCTCTATTGTATTTTCATAATGCAAAGTTAATATTAACTATCAGGGAATGAAACAAAGAATGAACTTACATTAGCCACTGTGTGCAAGGAGATATATACATATCAGCAGTGTGTTCCCACTGCCCATACAGTTATGATCCTAATCTGTAGCAATAACTACAGCCTTCTTACTACCTTTAAGCCCAAACTTGTGAAATACTAATTTTGCTCCGTTTACTCTTTGCACCCAAATGCAGAGCTCATAAGTTGTAATAATTTGAAGTTAAACAATTTATGATTGCCATTCTCTTTCCAGTCTCTGTGGTATACTTTATTAATACAAATCCTCTGTTTCATTACATGGGTATGAAAATTGAGTATGTTCAGTTCAATTCATTGAATATGCATAATTCAAAAGTCTGACTTTAAAATAGAACCTTCTTACTCAGTATTGCTTTCTGATTAACTGAGAAATTACCCCTTTATATATTTTGTAGTAAAATATCCCTACAAAAATCCAAATCCAAATTAAGGAATACTCATCACCACTACTTTTATGAGGTGAAAAAAAATAATAAAACATATCAGTTCCTATTTACACTTTTGAAGTAGAAGAAGAAGAAGGGGGTTTGGATTTGGATACTACTAAAAATTGTTAGAGAACAGGAAAAGTTCACATAGCACTAACAGAGCCAAACACTAAATACCAAGAATTACAGTGAGGAAAAAATTATTATGAATAGTGCCACCTACTGGAAGGGGAAACTAATGATCAAAAGCCTGAACTCTGATGTGGGTTTGGGGGCAGGTTTTTTAGGGTATGGGGAAACAGGTATGTGGAAGTGCTGGTCAACATGTTTGAATTCAAGGACTTGGAACTTGGCCATTTGTGGAAAGGGGCATCGACGCAAGATCCTCCTGGGCAAAGGACCCTCTGCTTCTGAAAGTGTTCCAGTGTTCAAGTTCCGGTTTTGTCTTGGCCCTTGGATTGGTAGGAGTGAGGGCGAGACTTTTGTGTTTCCGGGTGCAGCAGGAGGTCAGAGTTCTCTCTCCTGCACAAACTTGGACTGCATAATTGAGCTCGAGGCTTTTGGTATGTTGTCTCTGAAAAGCAATTCAGTATCTTGTTAAGCCATTTTGAGCTGAGTCTGCAATTACTTAATAATACTTTCTTTCATACAATTCTGTGACACAGAGGGAAGACTTTAATCATTACTTAGCCTCAGTGTCTTGATCTGCAGAATGTATGGCTTACTGCAGTTCAGCAAAAAGACTTACTGAAAAAATGAGAGGGGAACATATTCTAATATTGTTATTATTGATCTGTATATTTCCTATTATGTAAAGCATTGTTATACTATGATTTCATTGAAGTGTAAAGTGACTACATTATAAAATTTTTATTTTGAAAACTAATAAATGGGGAATAAGCATGCAGGGGAATAAATAAATGCATAAGAAAAATTGTGAAGGACTGCAAAAAAATAAATAATAGGATTTAGCATTCCCATTACCCTTTCTCCTTCAACTAACACTTCATTCAAAGCATGGCCACTTATTGTTATGTGTCCTAGCGAAGCATGGACTATTTTATGTGGATATTTTCCATAAATGATATTGTGCTATAGAGCTATAGAGTTTATTTTCACATTCCCTTTTCCACCAAGCACGATGTTATCATCTAGTCTGTTACTCCTAATGGCTTCATAGTAATCCATGCTGTGCATTCATGACTTCCACTGTGATTGTTACCACTGGCAGTTAGCTAGAAAAGGGGAGTAAGGGCACTGGACATAGAAGGGGAGCATAAGCCTGCTTGCTAGCTAGAAAGCTACACATCCCTGCCCCAGGGGATTACAGCATTGCTCTGCCAAAAGGATTAAGGCTACTGCCTTTCCCCCTCTACTACCAGATTGTTGGGGTCACAGTGGGAGGTGCTGGACCATATAAGCCTGCCATTTTAACTGGGGATGGATTCATCAAAGCCTGTGAAAGTTTGGGAAGTTAATTGGCTTTTTTGAAAAGGCACCTGGTTCATCCCAAGCCTAAGCTAATATAATTCCAGGGGAACAAAGAAGCTCTCTCTTTTGTCTGTGACCCATACTTGTATGGTGCATGCACCAGTTCTTTTCATGACCATGTGGTGTTAACAGCCACGTGGCCCATGGACGCCAGGTGGAGCCTGAATATCAAAGCACAACACTGGACTGCAGCTGAACACATACTTTAAGCAGTGGTTGCTCCCTGGCCCCACTAAAGACAAAATTGGACGTTTTTCATGGTGAGACAGATGGAGATGGGACACTGGGAAGTTAGGAGGGGAACCCTCTTAATTGTATATCATCAATTAACCCTACCACAGAGCCCCATGCAGGTCTCAGGAAATTCTTTTCCTCTGGACACGGCAAGAACCCCACTGTCACCAATTACATGATGAACAGATACATTTCCCTTAAATTCTCATCAAAAAATTTGAAGGTCTTCATATACAATCTTATAAACCTGTATGGTGTATTCTTTAGGATACCCCCATGATCAGAATTACTGCATTCACAGTATACATCTAGATGTAACATAAAATCTGACTAAGCAATGCCATATTGCTCTCCAGAACAGCTGCACCAACTACCCTTCTGCCAGCAGTCTACTAGCATTTCTAACTTCCACATCATACTAGGTATTATACAGCTTTCTAGCTGCTGGGAAAAGTGGTAAATTATTGTTGTTTTAATTTGCATCTCTCTGATACTTACAAGTTTGAGCATCTTTTCATATACTCAATAGACTTTACTGTAAATGACAGGTTCAAGTCCTTTGCTCATTTTTCACTGGGTTACAGATTTATTCTGGCTGATTTGTACATTTTCTTATATATTTTGGATATTAACCTTTGTTACTTTAGATAGTGACAGAATACTATTTCTGTAATTTGCCTGTTTGTTTCCTTCATGAAACTAAAACCCTAAATTTTTATGCAATTAAATTCATCATTTTTTGCTTCACCTTTAAAATAAATAGATACAAATACAATAGAAATATCTACACTTAAGAAACATTCTAAGCAAGAAACTATAATACTTGCAATGTTTAACAGCTGATGCCACAAAAGGTATTACTTCGAGTGACTCACATGTAATTATTCACTTCAGATTCACAACAACTCTCTAAGGTAAATGTTTTTATCATCCTTGTTATACAAATGAAGAAACCAAGGCAAGGAATGTCTAAGTAAAGTGCTCCACCTTGAAGGACTAGTAACCATCAAAAACAGGTTTAAGCATTCCTAGGATGAGTCCGAATTCTGTGCTCTAGGGTGACATTCCACTCTATCCGTTTAGTACCACCAGCTCTTCTCTGCCCAGCTGAGAGAGACAGAGCAATTTTTTTTGGACTAAATGAGTATTTTATTTCACATACCCAGCACCATTTCTAAAAACGTCATAAAATATAATTGTTAAAAGATAAAATATTTTATGTGTTTGTTTATTTGATCTAGTAACTGTAAACATCATCTTTTAGCCGTATACCACTTTATGCTGTCAATGAGTATATATCCTATTGGAAATACAATTTGCTATGGTAATTAAACATTAATTCCAAATTTCAAAATAATTCATAATACAACTTGCCTACACATAGGATCTTTAAGACTATTCTGCAAAGTTATTTTGCTGTTATTAAAATAAATAATTTATGAGAACATATCATGCATTACCTACTTTTTCTGCCATACTTGTATTTACAACTATTGTTTATAATAAAGAGGAGACATTTGCAAGAGGACAGAACTGGCAATAAATTCTCTTTCATGGGAAGGATGCACTAATGTGCCATTTAATATTGTATTAACATTTTATGAATTGGGAATAAGCCAATTACTATCTAACAGCCATAATAACAAAGAAAAAAGACCAGTACTGTTTTCCTGTTTTGAGTTTTGTTTTGATATTCCCACTGCATTCTGGAGGTGAGATAACATGCTTTTAAGAAACGTGTTAGCACATTAAGGAGCATAGACTGTTATTGTAGATCAGAGTCAGAAACCCTTAAATATAAATAAAGTCCTTTGAGCCACAGTGGTATTACAGCCTTAGGAAACTCGCTTTGCTTTGTAGTGTGCGCACTTTGTTTTCTGTGAAAACACAAAATGCTATTTTAATGTTAAAACGTGACAATAGTCTGTGTCCAATACCTTCGCATGATTTGAGTACGTTTTTTTACATTTAATCTTTATTGTATTTTTTTCCATTACCATTTAGTCCTTTTATACCCCCTGCCCCCAGCGATCATTTAAACAGCGGTAAGTCTGAGTGCAGAAATGACTCTGACTGTAACTAGTTTAATAAAGTGTCATGCTATTTAAGAAATTTACACTTCATACCTTCTGTTACAGAAATACTGTTTTCAAGTCACAGATGAGAACTTTAGTGTAAAATTAACCTGCATAAAACAATTTTTGTTAAGATTTTATTTTCAATTGAATTTCACATTCAATATTATTTTGTGTTAGCTTCAGGTGTGCAGCATATTGATTAGACAATAACATACTTTACAAAGTGGTCCCCTCAGTATTTCAATTACCCACCTGGCACCACACACAGTTATTACAACATTATTGACTGTGTTTCCTATGCTGTGCTTTACATCCCCCTGACGACTGTGTAACAACCAATTTGAACATCTTAATCCCTACACTTTTTTCACCCAGTTCTCCAATGCCCCTCCTCTCTGGTAACTGTCGGCTGCTCTCTGCCTATGAGTCTGTTTCCATTTTATTTGTTCTTTGAATTTGTTCTTTAGATTCCACATTAAAGGAAAATCACATGTTACTTGTGTTTCTCTGTTACAGAAAGGTTTTATCATCCATTACTAATGCGAAGGTGCTTTCTTTCCAAATATTATTTCTCACATGTTCTAAATTTTGAGTATTAACATATCTGTTATTGAAATCTTATTACTAAACTATGGTGGAGACAATGACTCCTTCAAGACATATGTCAAGATCCTAAAAAACTGAACACTATTGTAAAGCAAACACAATTTTCACATTTGAGGTCTTAGAGATATTCGCTGACTGTTCTGGAAGCACCCATGGTGAACATTCCTTGTCCATTTGTTCAGTGATATCATGTGTGACAAAGTGTCAGTGGATCGGCTGACATTTTCATTGCATTATGCAAGTATAAAAGTTACTTATTATCCCCTGTGGTAGGTATAACTCTAATGACCCACATATACCCTTATGTATACAACCCACTTCTCATTAGTGTGGGCAGAACTTGTCACTTTTTATTTAACCAATAGGATTTGGCAAAACTAAAGGACATGATTCCTGTGATGATATTACATTAAATTGTAATAGTAAAGAGATTTCTCAG
>PVKM010047224.1:0-11506 GCA_004027735.1 Carollia perspicillata
ATCTACACATATTCGTGTGTATGTGTATATATATATACCCATTTCAAACTTCAAATTTATGAGTAAATTCTGTCAAACATTCACTCTTATGCAAATGTCCCAGATAAAAAGAGTGAATGCTCTCCAGCTCATTTTATGAGACTAGTAACTTTGGTAGATCACATAACTTGATGCTAAAAACAGAGAAAGTCAAGAATTACTAATAAGCATAGGACCAAAAATCATAAATGAAATATTTTCAAGACAGAATCCAGTGGTAGCTCTGAGTTTTATAAATGTGCATTTGTGTGCATGTACACACCTGTGTGGGTGAACTAAGTAGGGCTAACTCACGTAAAGGTGGCTTAACAATAGAATCACCTTTAATATTTAGCATATTAGCTAATTAGAGAATACCACATAACCTTTGACATTGAAACAGAAAAAGCACTTGAGAAATTCAAAATTATATTTTCATGATAAAAAATTCTTAGTGAAATGGACAAGAGGGGAATATTTGATAAAGGATACCTACTGAAATATTAGAGCAAACACTAGACTCTGTGGTATTACCTTGAGAGAGGAATACAGCAAGGATGCAAAACAAGAATGCCTGTCATCGCTGTGTCTATTTATCCATATACTGGAGGTTCTAGTCAGTGATGTTAGATAAGAAAAAAATAAGTGAGTTGGAAAGAAAAAAAAAACTACTTTTTAAAAATACAATGTATTTATTTATATACCCAAGAGAAACTGACAAATAATCCTGGTAATAAAGTTGTTGGATAAAAGATTGTAGGTTGGGTTCCAGGGAAGCTGAGTCTGAGCTGGAGATTAGCATGGAGAGGGACAGTTGGATTGTGCTCTTGATATCCCCTGTGGAAGGGAAGGACGTGAAAAAGGTCAGTGTAAAGGGAGTGGCTGAGCTGTGATGCGGCCCAAAGAAGCCCCAGAAAACCTCATGTGAAGATACGAAGCTGCCAATCCCTTTAGAATTTTCCCAAGTTAAGGTGAGGAGGCCAGGCCTTTATATTCCCAAGTTGACCAGTTACTGGGTGCTGGATTGCTGGGGAGGAGTGTGGCCTTGGTGTTGGCAGCTCTTTTCTGCCAAGACACTTCTTCAAGAGGACTGAGTTCTAATTGCTGACATCACTTCGTGCACCTGAGGGGATAAGTTCTTAGTCCTGAAGGGGATCCGGGAGGTGCTGGAATCTACTTATTCATCTAGTTCCGGGAGCCATTCCTTCTGAGTTCCATCGGGAGTCTTTTCCTTGGGGAAGACTTGTAAGAGGAAGATAAGGGGGATGGACTATTGCTCCCTTTGTTGTAGCTGGTCTTGGGGCCATGCCTGATGCTCATTGACCTCTGCTTCACTGTGCATTCTGTGCCCCCTCAGCTTGCACCATGGCTAGTCTCAGTGACCCACCTGGTGGGTGACCCAGATCCTCCCTGCAGGGAGGTCTGATTCCTTGGTAACTGGTGTCCGCTTAGGCCAGAGTTACTGCAACTATCCAATTATCATAAAAAATGGGCAAGATATTACCAAGAGGTACTCAGGTACATCACAGAAATGCCAAATATAGCCTTTCCTGCCTACATTGTGTAACAGCAACCCCACCTTTTTCTGATAATTAGCGTTAATGCCCCTGCTGCTCTGAACCTGCTACTCATTATGATAATTGCATCTCCTTGGGTTCTAACAGTTAAGTGCTGCCATCTGGCCTCTATTATTTCAGGGTTCTCATATCCCCATTGCTCTCAGTGGGCGCAGTTCTGTAATGGTCTCTGTTCCTGCAGTCTCTGGCCTGCAGAGGGGAGCCACCACTGAATTTAACGATGCTGGTGCCCCCCTCACACACACATTATTTATTGCTTTGGGCACTCCTAGGGAGCATCGTCATCCTATGGATATTTCAGTCTAACAGAGTAAGTCCACTCTTGAATGCCTACTTGTTTGAGCCTTTTAATTATTCTAATTTCTGCCTTGGCAATTCAGATAGTTCTACCTTCACTTATTAATATCTGGAATATTTAAAGAACTCCCAGAAAACTGTAAGAGAGAAGTCACATTGGTAGGCAAAGGATAAGAACAGGCAATTCAGAAAAGAACTGTGAATGGCCAATACACTTTTGAAAAGTTGTTTACCCTCCCCAACAATCAGGGAAAAGTTAATTAAAAGCACAATGAAATAATTTTTCATGCTCATGAGATTTGGAAAATTGAGAAGTCTGCGAATTCCAGGTGTTGGTGAGGATTTGGGGTGAGGAAATAGTCGTGTTCTGCTAGTGGGAGTGAAAAGTGGGTGTGCAGATGGGAATAACAACTTTGGAGAGCAATTTGGCAACATCAATAACTTTTTAAAAATGAACTTATTTTAACTCTTGCAATTCTCTACCACTCTAAAGAATTTTTTTTCACATATGGATAAGACTTTATTGAAATTGAATAGCCTTAGTTTCCTTTCACTGGAGAATGGATAACATGAAGTGTATTCGTACAAAGATATATTATCCTGAAGTTACAATGACGTAGAATGTGGATAGACCTTAAAAGGTGAAATCTTGAACCCCCTCAAAAAACAAAACCCAAGTTGCAGAATATTTATAATGCAATCTATATATTATTTATGAATATATACATATTATATTTATGTATGTCATATATGTAATACTATTACCTATTGAACATATGCATTACATATTTTAATATCTTATATTTTATGGATGTTTTATGTGTCACATATATTATGAAATATTATGAAAACATGAAGGGAAGTGAAAAATACCAAATTATAGATAATTCCTCTTGCAGAAGGGAGTGTGAGGAGGAGAAGAATGGGATTAAGGAGGAGCTTTTTATCATATCTATAATTTTTTTCCTTTAAGAAATCTTGAAGCTCAAAGAGAGCAAAATTTTAAGCTTGACAAAGCTTAGTTTTGGTGCATGGATGTTTGTTGTTTTATTTTTTATACTTTTTTGGTATGCTTGAACTACTTCAGAATTTAATAAAAGAAAAAATAGGGAGTTTACACTGTTAAGGAACGATCTATTATTTCAATTTAATTAAAATTAAAGTTGCAAATCCTTGTTTCTGACCAATGAAACTGAACTTCCATAGACCATGGAATTTGGCCTGATAAACTCTATCTCTATTCTTCAGGGACTCTGAAAGAGGATAGTTAGGTGAACATGAATAAAACACATGTACTGAGAATAATCAGGTGGGATCTCTTTAGTCTTTCTTCTCTGGGGACTTTGAGGGCAGGATAGGAGAAAGCATGTCAGTTCAGGAAGAAGCTCAGCTCAGGAACTTTTAAGGAGATTCAGCAACTCGTGCAGCACCTAGTCCAAGACCCCTCCATTTCTGCCCTCAGGACCAGCTGCCTACTGTTCATGTGAGCGCTCTGTAGGCTCAGTGGCTCACTGCTCTTGGCATCCTGAGCAATGAAGAGATGGCATTTCACTGCCTCTGATGACATCCCCTTGCCTGTTCAGTGGACATGGAGAGATAGGGCTGTGCTGGGAGTGTTGGTGATCAGAGCCACGTGGGGGGAAAACTGGGAACATCAGCATTAGAAGAGGCCTTAGAGACCATCAAGTTAAGCTTTTGTGTGTGTTCAAACCTTTTGTTTCAACAAAGTAGGTAAAATAAGTGATCATGAAACTGCTCTGGTTAAAGCAAATGGGATGGGGGAACCCCAAAGACTA
Organism: Carollia perspicillata; assembly: GCA_004027735.1. NCBI lineage: Eukaryota > Metazoa > Chordata > Mammalia > Chiroptera > Phyllostomidae > Carollia > Carollia perspicillata. The sequence goes on from PVKM010047224.1 coordinate 3,689, forward strand.
GTTCTTTGTGGTTCTGCTTTCCCCTCTCCTTCCCTCCCCTCTCGCTCACACCCCTGACGGCCTGACCAAGCTCGAGGAAGCACATGATGTAAAACACTGTCACATCTAAGGCCTTCATTTGACAGATGAGGACATTGATCTCCAGTGGGGATGCTGTGATGTGCTCAAGGTCACACTCAGCTATTGGGGCAGAGTCCCTCCACCCCAACAATGCTCTTTCTACTTACCCTTCAAGCAGTTTCTTTATTTTCTGAGAATCGAGCCGATATAAACAGGCAATATTGATTTTTCTTTCTTCTTTTATTTATTTATTTATTCAGTCTCTACATTCTAGATTTTAAAAAGATAATTTTGAGCATTTCCATATCAACACATGATACTATAATTCTGTTGTGTTGCAACATTATGCCATTGAGCTCCATGTGAAACAATGAGGGTTAATTCTTAAGTGTTATGATGATAGAACAGGGATCCAGACTAATTCCATGTGGGGGAGATAGGAAGTAATATTAAGAGGAAAAACAATATCTCACTCTGCCTCTTCTCAAACAGCTTTCTCCTAAACCTCACTCATTTAGATAATAATTTGGTTTATCACACTGCACTTTTAAAATGCCAACATCTTCCCTCCAGGTAAAATCCATTGATTGCTTGTAGCACCAAGGGAATATTAATAACATTTCCCGAGCACTTTCTAAAAGCCAGACACTATGCTAAGTGTTTCTTGTGCATTATCTTATATAATCCACAAAATGAAGGGATGAGGTAAATACAACTATATCTGCATTTACGGGAGGATAAATGGAATTTATAGAGCTTAAGTATTTTACTCCAAAGCACAGCTAATAGATGGCAGAATCCAGATCTGAGTCCATGCTCTGAGCAGCTATGCTTCCCTGCAATGGAGAGTCGGTCTGAAACCCACGCACCTGGTTAGAGAATTCATGTTGCATTGAGTGTGTGGAAGAAGGGAAATTAATTACAGAGCAGGTGGGCATGGCTGAGTGGAACTTTCCTCTTCACTGTACAACCTGGCTTAAGTTATTTTTGTATAGATTTTTGACTAGAGAATCTCAAGAATAAAGTATAAAATAAAAAGACATCTTAATATAACTAACGAGACTAAAAAACCATACTCAAAGAATGTATGATTTGCTGTAAAATACCTAAATGAGAGCATAATTTCTGGGGGAGCTGTATGCTATCAGTCCCGATGATTGCCTTTGTACACTTTCAATTCTTAAAATCATTTTTATAGTGGGAAGGGACCATTAAGGGCATTCAAAGTAATATAAAATTTAATTACTGGTTATTCATTTTAAAGAGAGGTAAACTGGATATTTGAAATAAATACTATATATATGTTATATATAGTATTTATATATTATTAGCATTTGTTAGTGTGTATATATATATAAATGATATCAGTCTGTATATCATTCATATTTATTTGCAAGAAACAGACTACAAAATTCAAAATGGACTAAAAAACAGGGATATTTCTTAGGTCTTATAGCAGCCAATTCAGAAGTAGAGTAGTTTGTATGTTTGTTTGATTCTGTGACTCAAAAAGTGTCACCAGAGGGCCAGATTCTCACCATCTCTTCATTTTATTGTCTTAAACTTTGGCTTCATTCTCAGGTTGGTTTTCCTTGTGTTCACAAAAGGGCTGCCAGCAACATTTGGAGTTGTACAACTTTTTATTCACATGAGTAGGGAAGAGAAAACTGACTTCCTCTCGCTTTCTGCAGAACCAAGAAGAACATGCTCAGAGACCTCTTTCCCTCCCCACAGGGCAGAATCAAGGGGCACATGAACATTTCTTAGCCAGATTCTTGGAAAATGGGTTGGGATTACTCACTGTCAGCCAGGTCCTTCTCTTTAAAGGAGGCCATTCCCTCGACACCATTGCTTTTCCTCAACAAGGTAAGTGGAATGTGTTGCAAAGGTAACCACAATCCCTAGTGCAGGGTTTGCCTATACCAGATGGGTACCACGATTCACTGATATATTCAAAAGACATATGTGAAATATCTGCCATCTGTTCAGAACCAAGAGATGCTAAAGAAAAGCCACACGTGAATCCACTTTCCTATTAGGTGACAAAAATGGAAAACTGTGGCTCATGCCCCTCCTTTCTCTTCCTCCCTCTTTGGTGTAAACCCACAACAAAATCCCGATAGCCCGAGACTGGGCTAAAGATGGAGACTGAGCCCAAACTGATGGCTCCAAAATGAGGAAACTGGCCAAATTCAGTCAATCTTTTAGTTACTAACTAATTATTTTATTACACACAAAACTTTAAAAGAATCAGTCTTTCTTTTTTACACAGACCAACCTCCCTGTATCAGATGATGGATTTCACTGACTTAACCTTTAACTCTGGAGAGCACTGGGTGTCTATCTCCACCCCCACAACTCGTCAATTTGAGAGCTGGCAACTTTACTCTTGGGCTTACTACATTACACACTTACATATTTTATTTTTGGAGTGGCAGGAGCAGGGCTCAAAAATTGTCATATGAAATTATTTTGGCAAAATAATTTCATTTGCTAGTGTGAAATACCTTCAGAAGCGCTGCCCTTGAAAGTGGTTAAGGTATGGGCACTGGGAGTAAGTTATGAGTTGACTTATACTGTGGTTTAGCAAGATTTAAAGTTGGTCAAATAAACAGTTTTAACCCTCTCCCCCTGTTTGCCCCCTCACAGTCCAGCTGACTGCACCTGCCTCTTTATTAACCGCAAAAAAGTGAAAACCTAGCAACATGAAATTAAATCTTTTTCTGCTTTGGCACCAGTGTGCCCATGGAGAGTTCTAAAGACATAGAAGATTTAATGCTTAGGGAGAGCAAAAGATTATTTGCTTCTGCCCCAGCAACAGAGCTATTGTAAGGGTTCTGATTACTTAAGAGAGGCAGGGCACAGGCACGGCTTCTCTTCCTCTTGCTCGGATTTTAAAATTCTTGTTCATCTATTTATTTGCTGAAGAGATTATAGCATAATCTAGAGCAGTGGTTTTTCTGCATTTATTCTTCTGGGTGACTTCCACGATGATCGCTGGTAGTGTTTGTATTTATAAAGAGATAATAATTCACCTTTTTACTTTTGACATCATTTTATCATCTAACTGTTAGCTCATAAAACCCAAGAAGCATCCTGTTCTAATTCCAGCACGTGTTTTGATGGTGGAAGTGAGTAGAGGAAGGTGGGGAGGGGAGGGATATGGAAATCATTGACCAGAGATGATTTTGCTGTGCCAGATTGAGCACGGGGCTTTGACTTGCCACAGTCCTGCATTCATGTAACTTTTCAGAGCTTAGCCTTTGAGGTTCCAATGACTCTATATTTTTAGGACTTTTGTTTCTCACAGAGATTAGACACCAACTCCTAAAACCATTCTGCCCTGTCCCACATGTTTTTTTTTTTTACCATGTACATCTTTATTCAAGCCTGAGTATGGATCCCACCTGTGTCAGAATCTTTCATACACAGAGTGTGAGACCCACTACTGCTGGACCTTGAGAGTACTCTGAGTACACTGAAGAAAGAAATTAGTGGTCAGTTGTGAAAGCAAAGACTCTTTCTGGCTGAATTTACTTCCAGCCTGTGTACATGCCTGTGTTATTTTTCCAACACCAAGGACTGGGTGAGTCGTTTTGGTGGATTGTAGACATGTCTTCCCTGTTGCTCTTGAGCCCAGGAAATAGAATGTAATCCACCCTTTGTTTATATTAAAAACATGGGAACAATCCTTAACCCTTTCTTTTTTGTTGTTCCTCACATCTAATTATTCTGAAACCCTGTGTGGCTCCCTGAAACACACATAGAATATGAGAGCTTCCCCTTGGCAGTCAACATCCTCGTCCAAATCACCATCATCCCTAATGCTTAAGAGTTTTCTGGCTTGTCTCCTTGGCTCAATCTATAATCCATTCTCCACCTTGAGGCCGGAATTTTCTTTAAAAAATACACATCAGAGGATACCGATCTCCTTTATAAAGCTCTCCATGGTTTCCTAGTACTACGGATAAAAATCAATTCCTAGTTATGATTATCTAAGCCCCATTTGATATATCTTTTGTTAACTTCTCCAAGCTCTCTATTGCTTCATCACTATGCACAGAGCTGTTACCCACATTTTTTTCTATGCCTAGAAAGTTTATTTCTTAATTCTTCACATAGTCTTAGCTTAAATGTTACCTTCCCCAGAGGCATTTCTTGATTATCTTTCCAAAGTGGTGTCATAGTTACGATGGTTCAGGTAGTTTAGCATCCATTCAAACTCTCTTTTTCTATGCTAAGAGTGCAAAATTAAAATTCGCATTTTCCCAACTCTCTTGGAGCTTGAATCCAAGAAGTGACTTAGTTTTCACCTACGCAATGCAGGGTCCCCATTCTGTGGTTCATGGGGTCTCCATTTTGATGGGGCCAAGCATCATTTTGCTGGCATGGATGGTGGTGGAAATGGGACGATTCTGGAGCAAGTAGTTGTAGCTATGGCCACAATGCATAGTAGTGAAAGGCAGCTCCTGAGTCAGTGGCAATGCAACAGCAGCAACAGCTGTTTTAATTGCACTGGGGGCTAGAATATTCTGCAGTCAGCACAGCTGTTGCACCTTCCTGATACAACAGCTTCTTTTAACAGATTCTGCAGAGGCTGGGGATTGTTCGTGAGAGGTCAGCCTCCAGCCTGCTCCTCTGGCCCTTTTAAAAACAATTTTATGAACACCGAATTCCCTGGGTAGAATCCTTTTCTGCTTAAACTAGTTGAAGTGGCTCCTGTTGTCTCCAATAAAGTCTGGACCAATATAAGTGCCTTTCATAGTTTACTCTTCAGCTTTCCCCCACCTTTTTTCTTCACCCTTATCATAATTTAAATTATACTGTTCACATAGTTTCTCTACACTACAATATAAGCTTTATGAGAGTGGGGCTTTGTCTCCATTTGTCTCCAGAGTGGAACTGTGCCTAGCACCTAGGACAGTCCTTGAAGCATGGAAGGTGTTCTGTAACCATGTGTTGCCTGAATGGATGGGCCCGAGGCCTTTGCTAGGGTACTCCACACCGTGTGCCAGCACTCTTAGCACCAGGGGCTTTGCTCTGCAGTGCCAGTCTTTCATTTGACTCACCATTTGTTTCTGGTCCAGCTCCACTTTAGTTTTTCTGACTCAGCAATGGAAACATGCGCTCCTGATGATGATGACAGAGCGAGTCCTTGAATTCTCTAAAAGCTCTGCATCAGGAAGCTTCTGCTAACTGGTGCCTCACACCATTATTAGCAGAGCAGAGCTCAGACAGATTTCACTATCAGCAGTGTCGGGCAGCAGGGCAGAGACTGGACCAGGAGGGCCAGCCTAACTTGGCCATTGCAGGGTCTACTTGCATGATGAACTATTTCACAGATGATCGCAAGTCTGGGCACTCTTCTTTCCGAAGGACTGCCCAAGGTCATCCCATTCATTCTGGTTGCTTGCATATCTCTTTCCCACAATTCAACCTGCTTTCTTCCTTTGCAACCTGTTCCCAAGTGTACGGCATGCTTAGCTAAGTTAGCACTTTATTTGCTCTTTCTAAGAGCCCTACCTTTCCCTTGGCCTGTTTTCATGTGAAGCAAAAGTCCAGAAATGCATGTAGTTTTTTTTTGTTTTGTTTTTAACAAACTAAGAATTTGGATTCTCAACACAAAATGTTGAATAATAGGTTATTTGCCTAAAATAATCTATGCCTCATTCGTTTCTTTTTATTCTAGTGCTTGGTACAGGGTCTGGTACATAACGGGTACTCAGTGAATGTTTGAAGAATGAGTGAATCATCCTTGTTTTGTGCTTTTTTTTTGAAGCTGGCTAAAGGTTAATATATGCAGAGGAGACAGTATATGAGAAAAAAAACCCCACATATGACTTTGATTCTATTCAAATGTGTTCCTGCAGTTAGGCAGGATTTCATTAACATTTTCTCCACATCATGCCTGCTGAATATCATTGCCAGGTCTAGTTGACAAGTGTCATTCACAAGTCACATTCGTGAACCTAGGACGGTATCCTGCCAGGTGGGGCTTCCTTTTCTCAGTCCTGACATAATAAGATGGCAAATGTCAAATGCTCTTTTTCAGAACTCATATACAGAACGATGTGCTTCTCCAAGGTCAGGGCAAGCACCCACTTTACTTTGCATTCATGAACAGGAATGCTGGCGACAGGTAACCTTCAGAGAGGGTGGCTGTCATTGGCAGAAGGGTGCAGGCTGGAAATTGAATCTTCCTAAAAAAGTCACATCTGCTGGCTGGCAGGAGAAGGAACTCATGTCAGGGCAGGCGACTAACTGGCAGTGGAGGGCTGCTGGTTACTGATTAAGCTGGGCAAGGCATTTTAAAAGCAAAGAGCACTCCCTCAGTGGAGATTAGGCAGGCTCTTGCAGGCTCTCACACCAGGGAGGGGGGCAGATGGGGGGAAAGGGTGAGGTCAGGAAAAGGACAGGTAATGGGTATGCCCTTGGCTGGGTGGGCGGGAGAAGTCCTCTCACAGGGGTGACTAGGCCCTCTGTTTGGTGTCTGGAGCTGCCTGAGACACAGAGCGTCTATCTCTAGAGCAGAAACTCCCATCTCTGAGGGGTTGAGACACTTTATGGCTTTGCCAGCTGTCTCAAAGGGCAAGGTGAAATTCTCAAACTCGGGTGGTTTCCAAGTCTCTTGACTAATATGGAGACCACAGTTACCTTTGAGTACTTTTTGAAGGATGAATATTTCCCCTCTCAAAATGCCTGGGAAGAGTTGCTGTGGTTGCTACTATGTTCACTTGTTTACTGTGTAATAAGCCTTGAGTTATGTGGTTTGCAGATGTTACATAGCTGTTAAATTGAATCTTTACAACTTGGCAACATAGGTGTATTTATCCTGTTTTATAGATAAAGCACCTGAGGCTCAGAAAGGCTGAACAACTAGTCCCATATCACTGTAAAGGAAAGTGACAGAGCCAACTCCCCCAGATGAAAGCAATTCTGCCTCTGTCTAGGGGACTGAGTCCCTAAATAATAGTTCTTTGCCAATTGCAGATTTTAAGATATTTGGCCCTAAGGCATGCTTTTTTCCATAATTGGGAACTAACTGTACGTTATTGCTCTTGTGTCCCTCAAACAGTATTTTATTAACTATAGATCAAACTAAGTGTTTTCTAACTTTAATTAAATAAAACAAAACATAGACTGGCCATAGAATGGGCAGCAGACACAGGAGGAGCGGGCAGCTGGCTTATGAAACAAGAGTGGAAGAGGGCCCAGCGCTGCAGCCTCTCCCTCTCGCCTGCTCTTCCATGCCGCCTTGCCCTGATGCCCGAAACAGAACCAGTCGCTGAGATGACAGTCCTCACAGTCTCTACTAAAATGCCCGTTTATTACCTGTGAGGACTAATGTGCTGATAATCACATATTATCCCTTCACCCGTGTGTATTGATTTCTCTCATTTGATTGTCTCTTTATGAGAATCGGTGGTACCAAACAAAAGTCCTCAGGGAAATGAAGTAGAGGCCAGTGCGTTTTGACGGTAGGAACAATGACGAGGAGAGGGTGTCGGCAGAGATCAGGAGCATCAGGCCCTATCCCTTGGGGGTGGATCATGATGGAAGGGAAAGCAGCCAGAGGACTGCACAAGGATCTGAATGTCCCAGGAAGTGAGAAAGAGACTATGGGAAGGTGTAAATGTAAAATGTGGTGGGAGTGTTCGTATAGGGAGGGGAACCCACAGATAACTCTGAGTATTTAAATTTCTTTTTAACATTTTCGGTAAACTGTATCAATGTGCCACTCAATCATTATGTTTTATC
>PVKM010047225.1:0-11535 GCA_004027735.1 Carollia perspicillata
TCAAGAACAATGAAAATAAATTAAGAAAAGAAAATGCAAAACTTCGAACATGATTGATCTTGGCAACAATTTGTTTTATTCTTCCCAATGTTAATTTTGATGCAAAAGGCTTAGAGCTGTGCCTTCACCACTCCAGACTGCAAGATGATCTCTTCTTCTCTTATTGCCCTTTTTCACTCGCTCTGTTTGCAGAGCCCTTGGCACATTTTGGGAAGAAGCTTCCCTAAGGAGCTGGACTGGGAAGTGCTATCACCTGGACCTCATCATCAGATCCTTCAGGACAATTTATGGCATGGACCACAGCACAGTTTCTATAATGCCCTGACCAAGAATCAGAGCCCTGAGCCATGGGTCACCTGGGCTTTGCCAAGACTGAACTGGACTTTCCAAGGAGTCTCTTTTTTTAGGCTGGAATTGGTACTTCAGAAAGAAATGGACTTTCTGTCAAAAAATTTCTGGATGGTTTATTTGGAAAGGGAGAGGCTGGGAAGGTGTGTTACATAGCCATATTTTATGATATTTTCCTGACTTTTCTTTCTCACTTGTCAAACTCTTTGCTGTATACCGTCAGGCCCACATTAACTTTTTCCTTTCCTTTCCTTTCCTTTCCTTTCCTTTCCTTTCCTTTCCTTTCCTTTCCTTTCCTTTCCTTTCCTTTCCTTTCCTTTCCTTTCCTTTCTTTTTTCTTTTCTTTCCCTTTCTTTTGACTTTCCTTCCTTCCTTCCTTCTTTCTTTCTTTTCTTTCTTTCTTTCTTTCTTTCTTTCTTTCTTTCTTTCTTTCTTTCTTTCTTTCTTTCTTTCTTTCTTTCTTCTTTTTACCCATTTGATCCCTTTCCTATACCTCTATTTCTGTTATTTTTTCATTTTCACCACACAATGATCTTTGATACCTTCCTTACTTTTTACTTCCCTAATTTCATACCTAATCAACTGCCAAATCTTGCAGAATTTTCTTTTAGTTTTTCTCTTTCATCTGCCATTATTCACCTGGATTTAGGCCCTTATCACCTCACTGAGCAGCATTATAATTGCAGTATTATAATTGCCTATTGATTCATCTCCCTACATTCTAAATCCATTTTACACCCCTCTGTTAGAAACATCTTCTTAAGCCCTACAGTCATTCAGTCATTTCATTGTGCAATGATTTTGAATTCCTGGGATAAACAGAATAAGTGTTAGCCTGACATTTAAGATTCTCCAATGCAGGACTTCAGTCCTGGCTCTCACATTTCCCCAGGTGGAGAATGCATCTAAAATGCTCTCCTTACATTTTCCTGTGCTCAGACTTTCCCTGTGTCTGTGATTTCTCTCACATCATGCTTCCTAACAGAAGTGACTTCTCCCTGACTTTTACCCACTGCTTGCTTATGAACTGTTCAGTCCTACCTCTTTCATAGAGCTTTCCAGATGATCAACTCCTAATGATCTCTTCTTACTTCTAACTTGTGGTTATTGTTGATGAAACCTTTTTTTTTTTTTTTGCAAATAACTAGGTACTATTTTTTGATACTGTTATATTTCTGTCTTGAGGAATCCCATTATTTTACACATGTAATGTTCAAGTTTTTACCTGTGTACATTCTTCTTCCCCACAGAATATGCATTCATAGAAAAATAAATTGAAATTCTTAGATTCAGGGATCTTTGTTTCAAATAGTCAGGTCTCACCCTGTGTATATCTACTGGGTCTTCCTTCTCATGTCCTTGTTTGTGTTACTTGAGATTCATTTCATTGTTTCTTTGGACAAAAATAACAGTTTGTTTGAGTCAAACTGTTTCAAAGTGTTTTGAGTAATGTTTCAGTAAAGTAGTAAAATTTCTTCTAGTGTCTTGTTTTCTATGTAAAATATTTTTTAAATTTTATTTTTTAATTAGCTATTAGATTTAGCTCCATTATCCCAATCATTTCCTGAAGAGAAGTACAGTGCATTAATGGGAATGATATGGAGATTCAGTTTATAATCTTGGGAGTGTAGTTGAGAAAGCTGAATTGTTCTACATGACACAGGGAAAGAAGATGAGAAAGAGAGCCAGGGGAAGACCAGGGAGATTAGGGCATGAGAAAAGAATCAGGACAGACCACCTGTGAGCAATGAGAGAGAACTTAGGGGCAGAAACCCTGCATGGAGATTTGTTACATTGTTTGATGTTGGGTGGGTGGTTTACCTTCATTGTCACATCAAGAATCATCAACAAAGTTGACATCATTTACTGACATAGTTGCAAGAATGGATTATTTGGGGGAACTCAAGGGGATGTTGAGTTTCACATCTGGGTCAATGAATTGAGAACGCTGAAAATGCTAATAATATCCTCTGGGTCACATCTAAAGTCTCTTAATGTCACTAACTCTTAGAGATCTCCTTGGCCTTCATATGAAAGACATGAAAACAACTTCTATAAATATGGCACTTATAGCTGTCAAAATTCTTTCATCTTAACAGAATCCCTGTGTGGCCACTGTGATAAATTTTATTAATTCCACATTATAAACAAAAATGGAGTTTCAGAAAAGTTGTCATATGCTAAACAGTGAAGGATTTAAGCTCGTGTTCTTGCTCTTTCTATTTAAAATCTATTGCCATCTCAATATTCTGTCTCCTTTTTCTCCTTTTGCTATCACTGAGCTGGAGTGTGCTGGCAGACTTGTTCTCTGTAATTCACAACATTACTCTTTGTGCATGATTGCCAGTTTGCTTTCAGAAAAGCAAAGCAAAACAGCTACTCTGCTTTTCTCTTGTGTATGAGTCTTTGTCCTGACTCTTCAGCCATTAATATGTATGGATCTCTGGTTATCCTCTAAATTTTAGAACATATGTCATCAAAATATGAATTTGTATACCCAAAATAATCCACACATGACAGTTTTCATTCCACATTTTGTTAAGGCCTGTTATATGGTCTCTCATTACTTTTTGATTTTTAATTAATACTTGTTTGTAGTTGGAAAATTTTATAAGAGCTTAAATGTCCAACTTCCAGAGAAATTGTTAAATTATTAAGATTCTTATCATAAATCCTTAAATACAGATAATGAGCCTATGAAGAATGGTTTAGTAATGTTTATACTCCTTATTCTAGCAATCACAGTGCTAAGAATATATTCTATGGGAATGATCAGAAACATGGTTAGGGATATATCCTGTGAATAACTTATAAAGATAAAAATTGGAAACAATTTAAAACATAATTGTAAAACTTAATACTATAAAGCATTAGAAACCATGTTTCTAAGATTAGGTATAATAAAAGTGTTTATGCTACAATGTTTAATAGAAATAGTTATATAAAATATACATACAGCTTGATCCCAAGTTCCTTCTATGCTCAATAAATTATATTAACTTATTATAAAACAAAGTAGTTCTCATTATGTATGTATGCTTATTTGATTAAAATGAGAATTGCATTTTCACTATTTCTGATTTTCATGTATAATATAATAAAATAAGTGGTATCTGTTTTTATAGCATTTATTCAAACAGAAAAGCATATAGAAATAAAATGTTGTCTGTGCTATCCTGAAATAAGTCTCCTAAACAGAGAGTAAGTTAAGCATGGAAGGAGAAGTGGGTAATCTGGGTCAGTGATTTGTTCATGCTAAAATGTTTCTGGCCCTCTCAGATTCACCTACCAATTAACATTTTACTTGTATGTGTGTGACGTGGGTAGAAATAAGGAACACATTTAGTCAAAATGAAGTGTTCAAAAAACTTGATTTTGCAGATCCTTTTATTATGAAGTGCTTCAGATAACAGTATGCAAGTCTTAAGCAGAGAATTAAAAGACTTCTTGCACTTAGTTTCTGCCAAAGAAGATTTTGAATGGTAGAGCCAATGAAACAGAAACAGATGGCTGAAGTTTTCTTTGAAAGATAGACAGATTGAAGAGGAGGAAGTGTGGCAAAAATACATTTAGGGTTTCACCAAATTGAAAACATTTGAGGAATGGTATGAAACATGGGAAAAAAATTAAAGTGCTTGAACACTCACACTAAGTGTAACACTTTACACTAAGTGTAATACACTAAGTGTAAAGTGCTTGAACACTCACACTAAGTTTAAAATACATTTATGGTTTCACCAAACTGAAAACATTTGAAAAATGGTATAACACACTGGGAAAAAAACATTAAAGTGCTTAAACACTCACACTAAGTATAATGCGATGGATACACAAGTAGAAAAGGAGCACGTGAAAATGGATGCACAGTTTCTGATCAGTCATCAAAGCAACTGTTTTACTGGAGCAGGATAGACACCAATGGCTGTTCTACTTGGGCAAATCAAATTACCTGTAAAATCGAAATAGCTCATGCAACTGAAAGACTGATGAGAATGAAGCTTGCTAAGTTCTGTTTTCATTGTCTCAAAACTGAAGACATTGGAGTAATCTTGCATTATTTAACAAACCATTTCCCCAGTAACATGTTTCTTCCTTGCTCTCTGGTAGTTTGACACAGTTAAGCGGCTTTTTGTAGAAAGCAAGAAAAAAAGGATATTTCTTCAGTACCCTCCTTTAGATAATGGATTAAAAAAGCAGATAGAGGATAAGTAAGGAAATAGAGAACTTGAACAACACAATAAATCAACCAGATCTCACAGACACATACAGAACACTCTACCCCAAAACAGCAGAAAACACATTCTTCTCAAGTGCACACAGGACATTCTTCAGGATAGACCATAATTTATACCACAAATTAAGTCTCAACAGATTTAAAAATATAGATATTATACAAACATATATTCTTTGGTCATAGTGGGATTAAGTAAGAAATTAACAATAGAAAAAAAAAGAAATTTTACAGATGTAGAAATTAAAAGGACACTTTTAAACAATCAGCAGACAAAAAAGAAATCATTAGGGAAATTACAAAATACTTAAAGATGAGTAAAAATTAGAACAATATATCAAAACTTTGGGGATTCAGTGAAAGCAGTACTGAGGGAGGAATTTATAGTTTAAATTTCAAAAATTCAAATCAATAAGCTAATTTGACAATGAAGAAACTAGAATGGCTACTATTAAAAAATTAGAAAATAATGAGAGTTGGTAAAGATAAGAAACTTGAATCCTGCCTGGCTCATGTGTCTCAGTTGGTTGGACACCAACCCACAAACTGAAAAGTTGTGGGTTCAGTTCCTGGCCAGAGCACAATTTAAAGTAATTTATATCAGATATTAAATTTTTTTCCCTGCCTGGCATGGCTCAGTGGATTGAGTGTCAACCTGTGAACCAAACTGTCACTGTTTGATTCCCATTTAGGCCAAAATGTATGGGTTTCAGACCAGGTCTCCAGGAGTGGTGTGTAAGAGGCATCCAAACATTGACGCTTTTTCTCCCTCTCTTTCTCCCTCCTTTCCCCCTCTCTAAAAATAAAATAAATAAAATATTGTAAAAATAATAAAAAATTTAAAAAGTAATAGAAAACTTAAAAATGAAGTCATGTAGGGTACAACGTTCCAAAAGTAGAGCAAAATGACAAGGAGATATAAAAACACAAAGGAAAGTTTTAAAAATTGTAGGTCCAACAGTCAAATAACAGAATTTTCAAAAAGTAGAGTGAAAATATTGAGAAGATGAAACATCAATGAAGGAATTTTAATAATTCTGTAGAGCCCTGGCTGGTATAGCTCAGTGGATTGAGTGCGGGCCTGTGAAGCAAAGGGTCGCCGGTTCAATTCCCAGTCAGGGCACATGCCTGGGTTGCAGGCCAGGTCCCCAGTAGGGGACACATTGATGTTTCTCTCCCACTCTCTCTCCTTCCATTCCCCCTCTCTAAAAATAAAATAAATAAATAAAATATTTAAAAAAATAATTCTGTAGAATTGAAACACACAAGTTTCTATATTGAAGGGGACAGTAAACCCCAAACAATTAATGAAAAGAGATCTATGCCAAGCCAAATTAATCTGAAATTTCAAAACAATGAGGACAATATGAGATCCCAAAATCTTCCAGAAAGAAAACAAACAAACAAACAAACAACAACAACAAAAACACCAGAAGCAGCAATATCATCAAAAAAGAAGTCACAAGAAAGGAATAAAAATTAGAATTCAGCTTTGTTTTTTTTCAAACAGAAATGTTGGATGGTGGATATAATAAAATAATGCTTTCAAAATTCTGAAGGAAAACACTTTTCTATCTCAAATTCTGTTTCTATCCAAACTATCAATTGAGCAGGAAAGTACTGAAAAGATATTTTTTCAAACCCTTTCTTACCTTTCTTAAGAAAGTAAGGGAGATGTGTTTCACCAAATGAGGCTAACATATCAAGGAAAATAAATGCTTGGAAATCAGGAAACTGGACATCTAAAGTTGGAGTGTAGTAAAACAAACTTGAAGAGAATGGTAAATAGTAATCTAAAAATGAATCCTGTACACCAAGAAAAGAGAGCTGTCAATCCATATTAGGGTAGTTCTAGTATTTGTGGTTGAGGAATTTGCAGGGCTTTTTAACTCTGGCCACCCTGAAGACTGAAAATATGACATGATGAAGGTCAGTGAAACCATTGGTTTTATTGATGAAGTTCACAAGGCTGATGGTACATGGCTGAGATCAAAAAGTGTATTCTTAACATGAGCACTCACACTGTCACCTGACATTGCATGTTGGCAAAAACTTTCTGATCCTTGTAGACAACAATAAAGATGGAAATTTAAATATAGAAGAATAAGATCACATTGTCTACATGTGAATGAAATACCTTGGAAAGAATATACAAAAAGGTAGGTGCTCCCTGGAACCCAGCAACAGCGTGGTTGGGGAAAGCTCTGCACTAAAGACATACTTTTCATATATTTGTTCCTTTACGATTTTGTGGTAGGCAATGTATTATCCCATCAAAGAAGAAATTAAATAGAATTTACTCTCTAAAACAAGTCAAGGGATAGGAAGAGAGACAGAGATCTGGAGCTTTTGGGACAAAAGACAAAGTTGGTCAGAATCTTTCTCTGGAGAGACTGACTTAGTACATGCATCTTACAGAACAAAGAAGGTCAGAGGAAGGAAGCCTGAATCCAAGACTCCAGAGTCTTGAGTGCGAAGGAGTGAGGAGAAAAGAATAAGCTTCAGGGAATAATTGTTAAGAGATGAGTTTATGTTTTAAACTTATGAAAAACCAACAAAGTAATTGAACACTTTGCACTTGTTAATTTGAGTTCTGAGGTTCTCCCTTCTTTATAAAACAGTTGTACCCTTAATCCTCATGAACACATACCCTGAAACATTGGAAACTATGGGGATGGATACAAGTAAATGGGAAAGAACAGTATCTTTTTTATCAGAAGGAAGAGTAAACAGAGGTTCTTTTAATGACTCCTTTTTTTTTAAAGAGGCTAAAATGGGAACCAATTTCAAAGCTACCTTTAGATATATATGCCTACTTCACTATGTGGCCTACATCGCTTTCAACTCACTCTCCATGATAGCAACTAAAAATACAGAAAGTGAGGTTAGAATTGTGACCAAATACTTTCAGGTTAATTTATTGCATTGCTCTGCAACATAGGCACCCTGGACTACATTCAAGTCACTGGATTGCTGTCTCTACTCTATGAAGGTGTAGGACAGGTATCAGTAGAATGAGAAGGTAGGAGAAATCTAGAAGAAACGAGTGCTCATGGTAGTCAACTATTATAGGGCAGGAAAAAAAGATTTGGATGGCAAGGCTCATATTGGCCCTCAGGATAAAGCTGGGTACTGTCCTCAGTTCCTGGAAGGTAGGGAGAAAGCCTTCACACTCTGCAAAGCAAGCCTTCAGGCTTAGTGGTTGCTAAGTTAGTGTCTTCTTTCTCCCCAAAATGGTTTTAAAGAAAGCAAAGAGTTGACCTTTAGGGGATATGAAGAGAGTGGCCAGGATGATGAGGAAATGTCAAAACAAGAGAAAATGAAAACATTGTTTGTGCATCAGTAATTAAAAATGTGTCTGTAAGTATGAAGTCATATATAGATGGAAATAAAATACTCAAGATGGGTGGCTTAATTACAAGATACAGAATAATTTAAGCCAAGCTGGTAACAGGAATCTATTTATTTGTCTATAGGAACAGCACCTGAGAACCAATAGTTTAAAAACACTAAAATCTACTAAAATATGAAACTAAAGACAATTATTACAGACTATAGAAAGTCAGAAAGTATTTTCACATGACAACTCTGTACATTCAGAAATATATTACATTCCAAAGTTTAAAAAATATTTTCTTTTTTAACCTTTTTTACTGTACTGTTTTCCATTAACATTTATCCCTCTTATATCATCTTCCACCACCAGCAATGCCTCCCTGCACAATAATCGCACTGTTTTCCATGTGCATGAGCCCTTTTTTCTTTTTGCTTGATCCCTCCACCCTCTAACAACCCTCTCCACACCCAGAGCTGTCAGCCTGCTCTTTGAGTTGCTTTGTTTTGCTTGTTAGTTCTGTTTATTCATTAGATTTCCACACATAGTGAAATCATATGGTATTCATCTTTCTCTGACTGGCTTATTTCACTTAGCATCATGTTCTCCAGAACCATCAATGCTGTTGCAAAGGTTAAATTTTTCTTCTTTTAAAGAAGATCAAAACTATGCAGTATAAAATGGCAAAAAATACTAATCTATCAACAATTGAATCTAAAAATCAAACTAAGCAAACAGGAAGAACAGAGAATGAATCATGGATAGAGAGCTCACTTTGTTGCTGGCCATATTGTGGGGTAAGTGTGGGGGGGTGGGTGAAGAATTGAGGGGATTAAGAAGTACAAATAAGTAGTTGCAGAATAGTCATGGGGATATTAAGTACAGTACAGGGAATGGTGTTGTAAAAGAATCAGTGCATGACCCATGGACATGAACAATACTGTGGGGATTGTCTGAGGGATTGGGGCTGCTGGGTGGAAGGGGTCAAAGAGGGAAATATTAGGACCACTGTAATAGTGTAATCAATACAATATAATTCAAAAATAAATTGTAGTTAAAAATTTAAAAACCTGTGCCTATTATAATCAGCAATAGGCAAAATAAACAGTTTTTTTAGATATTATTTATTTTTTAGAGAGGGGGGCGGGAGGAAGACAGGGCAACATCAATAAGTGGTTGCTTCTCATGAGCCACCTCTTGGGGCCTGGTCTGAAACCCAGGCATGTGCCCTGATTAGGAAATGAACCAGCAGCCATTTGGTTTGCAGGCTGGCACTCAAATAACTAAGCCACACAAGCCAGGACTAAATAAATAAATTTATAAAATCAAATTAGTTACTTAACTTCTATACTCAATATAAAACTGCATTAAGCAGGATTGTGTTTATTGAGGGATAGAGGAGGAAGATGGCAGGTATTTATCACTTGTGGGTATTTAAAATACCCACCTAGATTTCTCCTCTATCCCTTATCACATCTTTACAGATATTACTGCCAAACCAAATGTCACCTAGATTTTTTCCTTTGTTATCTTCTAAAATCTTTATAGTTTTGCATTGAAATTTTAGGTCTATAAAACATTTTGAGAAGATTAGGAGATGGTGGCGAGGTAGGAGGAAGTGGATTCCACATCCCCCTAAACACAGGAGAAAAACCTAGCTGATCTATGGAGGAACAGAGCAAACAGCCAACAGTACTCCAGCATATATGAAAATAGGAGACCAAAAATTGTAGTGGACATTGAAAAACCAGACCGTAAGGAGAGTGCTTCAGTACAATAAGGTCCCAGGATCCAGCGCAGGGACCAGGATGGCTGCAGCCCCAGGTCCAGTGCCCACAGGGTCTGCCACAGTGTTCTTGGGAGAAAACTGGGTCAACTGTTCCTTCCCTGGCCAAGCAAGGTTTGAAGAGCACTGGGAGAGACCTGGTTGCTTGAAATCACAGAGAGCAGACTAAAGACTAAGTGACAAATACACAGGGGCTATGAGCACCCACAGAGTCTGTGGATGCTGGCTGGGAGAGTTGAGAGTCAGGCTGTGATCAGCCCTGACCTGATAGTTCCTGGTCTGGCTAGAGAATTGGGCTGTGCGAGAGGCCAGGCTGTTGTACAGAACAGCAGGCTTGAGTAGGAGGAATTTCTCTAAAAGAAAAAGTGAAAAAAAGAGACATTGTTTGGGGAATTCTCCTGCAGCAATTGCTCCGGCCTTCTCCCCGCCCAGCCAGGTTGTGCTCCAGAAGTGGCACAGAAGGTCCTGCATGCATTCCTGTAGCCCTGGGAAGGGTGCACACCAGAAACTGAGACTGGAGGCAACCTGGCTGAATGTGTGTGCTCGCAACCCAAGGAGAGTGCACTCTGCGGAAGACCCCAGCCCACACCTGTAACCCCTGGGAGAGTGCGTTCTGAGGAAGGCCTGGATCCAAAATGCAAAAGCCTGGAGAAGAGTTGCCAGGCTAGCTCTGGGGAGAGACCACGACTAGACTGGGAAAGACAGGCTGCAAGAGGCTGACTAAGTGCCAATCAGGACGGGAGAAAAGCTAAATCAATCTCCCCTGAGCCTGATGTAGCCAGCAAGACCAGAAAAATGGGTTTGGTCAGTTTGAAACCAGCAAGAAGCTTTCTTTTTTTTTTTGAAGCAATTCTTTATTTTTTATCTTTCAAATTATTTTTTTACCCCACAAATCTCTTTTCCTCTGTTTCCTTGTTTTTTGTTTTATTCCATCTTCCTTTCTCCCCAATTTTATCTCTTCTTCCTCTCCTCTTATCCTTGTTCTTCTTCTTATTTTTCTTCTTCATTGTTTTAATACCCACAAGTGAGACAAAAAAAAAAAACAAAAAAAACCCTGGAACTGTGAAAAGACCAGAGTTGGATCCAAAGATTGGGCACTCCAACAGCTGAGACAGTGAGACAAATTTCACTTTGCTATTACAGACAACTGGCAAGTTATTGCATATTTGTATTATTATTTTGTTCATTATTCTTACACTTTTTATTTTAATAGTATTTTTGTATTCCTCTTCTTCCTGTGTAGCCTTCTTTGTTTGGCTGGTTAAATTTTATCATTTGACAGGTTTCCTCTATTTTCTCTTCCATAGTGTATTGCTAATTTACTATCCTTTATCTCACTTGTGTTCCATTAGCACACTACTCGAGGTCCTACAGTCCATATTCTTATCTAGATCACATAGATTCTGTCATATGATTGTTGCTCCATTACTATTGCACATAATAGCTGTTCCACACAATTGTATATACTACATAACTCCCCTCCCAGACCTTAGCCCACTTCACAGTCTCCTGAACTCTGTTACTGCAGTCGTTAACTCTATTCTCTCACACACTACACCTATTTACTATCTTTTACTCTCACCTTACCTCAGAATCTGACCTCCCACAATCTCACTGCTTTCTGGATCCAACTCAAAACCACCCCCCCAACAAGAGTCTTATCTTCTTTCCACCCTTTCTCAAAAGTGGCTAGTTGGGTGGAAGATCATGGTTAACACTATACATAGACAAAGGATCTCTTATCCCTTCTCTATTGGCTGCTACTGTAAATATGAAAGAATATTCTCTTGCTGTCTTAAACCATTTTGCCTTCTCCCTGCAACTAATCACAAAAAA
>PVKM010047226.1:0-11505 GCA_004027735.1 Carollia perspicillata
TCACAGGGCGGAGGACTGGTTAAAAGGGAGTAGGACAGAGGAAAAGCTCTGGAGGTCTTAGGGGTCCTCCTTCAGTCTTCATCTGACTGGGATCAGCACATGCTCGTGGGAAACTATCTGAGTCCAGGGAAACCACCACCAAAAAGGACCAGAGGGAAGTTTTGTGGACCTCATACAAGGGGGGACCCAAAAACCCCCAGAATTTATGTATCAAAAATTGTGTATTTATTCTCACATGTTTAAATGTCAGTCACCTTGAAAGTACTCTCCATTTGATGAAATACACCTATTGAGGTGGTTTTTTCCATTGGTCAAAACAATTTTTGAACTCTCGGCTTGATGCCTTTTAGCACTTCTGCCATTTATTTTGTAGACCTAAACAGCTATAGACCACAGACCATAGACCATAGATCTAAACAGCCAGCTGCTGTTCTTCAAGACAAAGGGCAAAAACACCCCCTGAGCACCCTCAGGATGATTCCGATATCATCAGGATTACTGCTCTCATCAGAGACCCAGAGGCAGAGTGATTTCGAAGGGTGGGGCCCCCCACTCCAGTTCAGACCAAGGTGCATTCCCATCCCCCACTGCCTGACCAGTACACATCAGGAGTGGGGCTGCTGAAGAGACCTGTGGCCCTGGAAGAAAGTTGTGACATGGGTGGGGCCCCAGAGAGAGCTGTGATGACAGTGTCCTGCAGAGCTATGGGGAAGATGTTACCACTGCAGTGGGTCTAGAAGCCAGAGCATCTGGCCAAAGAGGATGATTTTTGAGCCTGAAGATCTAATGGAATTTGCTCCATTGGGTTTTGGACTTAGGATCTGAGACTCTTTTCTTCTTTCCTGTTTCTCCCTTTAGAATGGGAATGTCTAGCCCATGGCTGTCCCACCATTTTAGATCAGAAGTACACACCTTGTGAGGTTTCACAGGTTCACAGCTGGAGAGGAATTTTGCCTCAGGATAAACTGAACTTCATGTCTCTTCCATATTTCATTTAGGTGATATTTAGATGATACTTTGGACTTTAGACTTAGAGCTGATGCTAGAATGAATTAAGACTTGGGGGGTTTGGGAGGTAAAATGAATGTATTTTACATGTGAGAAGGGTATACCTTTCAGGGGACAAGTGGTGGAATGCTATGAACTGAATAAAATTTGTGTCCCTCCAAATTCGTATGTTGAAGTCTAATTCCCTGTGTGATAATATTAAGGGGCAGGATTGGCTCCAGAGGGTGGAGTCCTCATGAAAGGGAGTAGTGCCTTATAAACGAGGCCCAGCAAGCTCTCTCAAGCCTTCTGCCATGTCAGGACCTGGCAAGAAGGCAGCGGTCTATACCGGGAGTGGGCTTTCACCAGACACTGAATCTGCTGGTGCCTTGATCTTGGACTTGCCAGCCTTCAGAGCTGTGAGAAATAATTGTTTGGTTTTTCTAGGCCCCCTGTTCTATGGCCTTTTTTTCTCCTTGTCATAGCAGCCTAAGCAGATGGAAACACCATCTCCTGAGCATAGGAATTGAGGCTCCTACCCATCCTCTGGCCTTTCCCCAATGCTGTCCCCTACTATCCCTACCTTATAAGGCAGTAGTTGGTTTTTTCCCCATATTTGGTTTGGCTGGGAAGTGGAAAGAATATTATACTGTTTTTAGCCACCTACCAAAAGGGAAAGACAAAAAACACCCCATCCATTAGAGCTAAGTTAGATAATTTTTCCTGTTTTATAAATATATTCTTAACCCTACTTTGGTATTAGAAACACTACGCTTCAACATTTAACTGTCAGATGTTATCCTTTGTAGGGTTTATTGGTTTTCCCCCAAATATTTTCTTCCCTTCCAGGCCCACCAGGTTGTACTTTTCAGCCACTTGGGCATTCTTACCTCCAGGACTGTGAGAAAGTAAATGTCTGTTGTTTAAACCATGCAGTCTACGGTATTTTGTTATGGCAGCTCAAGCAGATGAACAGACATACTTACTCATTTATTCATTGCAACAACTCTCTGAAGCAAGTGGGAGGAAGACAGTGACGTGCCCAATGTCACCCAGTGATTCCAGAACTTTCAGTCAGACTCCAGGTCCGTGCTCATAACCACTGAGCAATGGATGTGGACACAAGTGTACAATCTCCAATGGGAGCTGCCAGTGAGCAGGGCAAGCCCACTCTGGGAGGAGACTGCCATCTAGGGCAGTGCCCTCATGTTCTGTGTTGTGGCTCCTCACGGGTTCAGGCTGTAATCCAGCTGGTAGAGCCATTTGGTTGCCCACTTGTAATTATCAGATGGAAAACAACAAAGGCTGTGTTGTTTTGGAGCCCAGAGGACCAGCCTCCATTTGGAGATGTGGGATGGGAAGAAAGAGAGACAGAACACTCAATTTGACTCCTTGAAAGTGAGATGGATCCAAAAAGTCTGAGCATGCATTCTTTGTACCCTAGTTTGGGTAGCTCAGAACATCCCCAGCAACGGTGCTGGTGACCTTGAAGCCCAAGTCCCCAGAGACACACACATCTGTACTCAGAAGGACCAAGCCTATTCAGTGGTTTCTTCATCCTGTCTCTAAATGCAAAGTCATTTTTTTTGTGCAGACATGGTGCTAATGTCATTCTCTTTCCCCTCCATACAGAGGGGGCATACAGAGGACCCAGAACTGTTTGTGGTGACTTGAAGATAAGGCTTCAGTGAGAGATTATACTAATCACCCACTTGTAGGCCTCTGAGACTGAGTTCTGTGTAGGTAAGTATACAATGTCTTTCATAATTAAATGCAAACACATTTTGTCATCACTGTGAAGAGATTTATCTTTCAAAGCAAAGACTTATCTCTAACTTATAAATTCAGTCCATGCTTCACTTAGAAGAGTATTTGTTTTTCTAAAACTAATCCTCAGAAATCAGCCATGAGACTCTCAAATATTTCAATCTTGTTAATGACACTCTCTTTAAATTCAAATCCCATTTCTCAATATCTCTTGGAAATAGTTAAGAAGCCATTGTAATTTTTCAATTATTCCTAGTATAACAGAATTTTGAAGTTATTTGCTCCCTTCTTGACCCTCCCACGCCAACTCTCTGTAGAGGGAGGAGGGTGAAAACTCACAGGGCTCAGGACTTGGGGAAGGAGGGTGGACTGAGCAAGTCTGAGATGCCATTAGGGTTTGAAATACATAGAGGGTGTTTCTGTCACACACATACTTACCCACGATTCGGTTTTCTAAGGGCAGGTGTTGGGTGTTTGACTTTGGAGTGAGTACCAGAAATGGGTAGGGCAGTTCCTGTTTACGGAGTATTCACAATATACAGGGCATCGAATTCTGTGCGCTGACATGTGTCATTAAATCCTTATAGTGATCCCATGAGTAAGTATTGTGATTCATCACCACTTAGAGGTGAACAATTGGAGGCTTAGATGGGGTTAGATAACTTGCTGTCTTGGAAGAGGCAAGGTTGCAAGGCTGGTTAATGGCACAGGCAGGATTTGAACCCAAGTCTGTCTGAGCCCAACATCTTAGTTTTCAGTCCCATGAACTCCATTTACTCTACAGATTACTGGGGTGAATCAAAGGTGGGGGGTGCATCAGAAGAAAGCATGTTCTCACATCTACACACAAAAGTCAGCAAGATGCTCAGTTTTTGACACTCAGCAAACACTTATTAAGTCCCCATGATATGTGGGTGCTCTGGCAGGTGTGCTGTGTAAGAGACACTGTATTAGGGGCACTGCATTAGGGACACTCTGTTAGGGGACTGGCATTTTCAGACATGTGCTGTACTATAAGGCAATCTCTCTTTTCACTTATGACAAGAGTCACAATGGAGACAAAAAGCTCTCTTGTCTAATGGGGACTAAAGTGCTGAGACAGTTGTTCAGAGTTCAAAGTAGTTTTTCAGACTCTCTCAAAGCTTCCCTGGGGATATTTGAAAATTCACTTCTGTAAGTGTTTCGTGAGTGCTAACGCTGTGCCAAGCAGAGGTTTGTGCTAAAGAGACAGAGATGAGTAAGGTCTTCCCTGCCCTTGAGGAGCTCTCATTCCAATGGGGCTATTTATCTCTCCCAGGTACAAACACACAGATTCTATTGCACACAGAAATAGGTAAAAAATGAATGAATTCCTCTATTCAGGATAGGGTTTGAAAAGCAGTACATAAAACCCTGCAGTAAAATACCATAGGGGAAAAAATTAATGAGGAAAAAGGGGCAGAAATGTTTGAGTAGTGAAATTTTAATCCTGGGAAATTATACATGAGGCAATGCCTAACACTCTGTACAATTTATTTTTTAATTTTATTTTTTAAATACTTAAAAATGTTAATTACTGTTGACATACATTATTACATTAGTGTCAGGTGATTAGACATTCATATAGCTTATGAAGTGATCACCCTGTAAGTCTAGTGCCCATCTGACACCATACGTAGTTATCACTATATACTGACTGTATTTCCTATGCTGTTGTCTGGACAACTTTGGGTAGTCCGCTGGTTTTAAGCTTCCTAGATGTCAAAGGAAAAAGGGAAACATGATCAGTCATAAGGTTCACAGTAGCTATAGAAACATCTGTTCCTCAAGAAAGATATAAGTGTTTCCTGGCCTCAAACCCTGAGGAGAGTGTTTGCTCTGAGTCTTCCAAAGGGAGAACCATGTGAAATAGTGGCCCATAATCCTTAATTTGGGTGAGAGTACATTCTAATAATAAACAAAAATAGGTATTCCCAGGTGGCATCTGATTAGCTTACTGGCTAAGTTAATAATGCCAAAGTGAAACTTGGAAATACACACTTGTGAGGACCGGAGTGGGAAATCCAAGGGCCAAGGCGCCTATTGCTCTGACTTAACCTGGGGCAAGAGATTCACCTTCGGTCTGGGAGACATATTCTGAGATGCTCTCAGTCCTGAGTCACACGTCCCTAAAGGGAAGAGCAGTCAGCTGCTTTCCCCCTTCCACACCAGTACACTCAACCTGAGGGCTTCCCACAGCTTGGCCCCCTGCTGGCGGTCCTGCCACGCTTTGGGGTGGGAGAGAGTGGAGTTCGCTGCTGCTCTGTCACTAAGTCGTGTCACGTTGGAGGATTTGCTTACCCTCTCTGAGCTTCTGTTTTTCTCTCCTGTGAGTTGGGAGAGCAATGCCTGCTTTACAGGTTTGTTGGGACAAATGGATGGGAGGACTGTGCACTGTGGCAAAGCCCCATGTGAAGGGGAGGTCAGACACCCTGTCAACAGCAGCTGCCAAGACAGCGAAGCTCCCCATGATGGTGGTAAAAATGTCACTTGTCTTCTTAGAATTACAGAGGGATATTCTGTTTTCCCTTTGTGACTGTAACGTCATCAAAACTTTTATTATGTTAGTATATTTTGCTGGATTTTGTTGCTACTAGGGATTTAATATAGCATTTCTAATGCTTTACTTAATTTTGAATTCGTCTTTTATATAATCTTAAAGCTATTTTGCTAACAGCCAAGACAAACATTTGATCATCTTAGGTTTGTGGAAAAAACAAAAATAAAATGAAACAAAATGAAACCCACAAAAGCTTCAAACCCACAAAAAGCTTTTCCAGGTTTTCCCAAGGCCTTAGTTAGCATCCAATAAAAAAATAACATCCATAGCCTAAAGAAATGTGCTGGGGACCTGTGAGGCAGCAGGTCTAATTTTAATTAAAATGAAGACTTTAGAAGGAGTAATTTTGTTAATGCCCTTATTTAATGGACAAGTACTAATTTGCATATCTGGACAATGCGTATTCAAAGCAGGTGATGAAGGCTTAGTATTTGAAGGCTCAGAAAGTGAATAGCTGGCCGACCTTGGTCAGCCATGTGCCAAGTGCACATATCCGTGTACCTCAGAAAAAGGAGCTCTTGAAATGCTCATAGGTATAAGTGTGTTCTCGCTCTGTTTCCTGTCTTGGCTCCTTCATTGTGATCTCAGCATCTGTCTCATGTGCAGGTCCCCTAGGTTAGGTGATGCAGGTGCCGGCTAAGCCTCTGAGTCAGTTCTCAGGGGACAAATCCCTCAGCAGGCACTCAAAGAAACGTAGGTCACCATTACGTGGCTTCTTTTATGTTTTCCTGAAAGTAGGAACGTTTTGATTCTCAACAACCAAATGGTGAATATCAGAGCCCTGTGAACTAGAGAGCATGTGGCCGTGGTTGGGACATCTCAAGGATGGCACAAGGTCATACTATCTCAGTACTATTTCCTGTTTTGATTTGGAAGGTGGACTAGAGGACAAGTCATTAAGTGTGCAAATTAGATTATCTGGAGTAAGTGGCTTGAGTGCCTGGAAGAGAAAGACTGAATTTCAAAATAACCTTAGAGAATGAGTCAGACAGAGAGGAAGGTTAGGCATGATCTTATATACAGGGCAGAGCAAAAGTAGGTTTACAGTTGTTTGTCTGGAAAGCAAAATAATAATACATGATATAAATAAAACAATAATACTAGATATAAGAATAAAGTACTTCGTGTGCTCACAACTGTACACCTACTCTTGCCTCACCCTGTATGTGTATACACAGAGACACACAGAGGCACACACAGACAGAGAGAGACAGAAAGAGACTGGGATTATCACATCCACTCTCCTATCCACTGTGTCTGCCAGTGTGTGGCATATAATAATCCCTAAATAAATATTGGTTAAATTGAATTAACTTAGAAAAGAAAGATTCACTCAAAAAACTAAGACTGCTTTTCTAGCAACCTGGTTCCCAAAGTCATCTAAAATTAAGGATTTTTCAATCGACTAAAAAATAAACATTGTAATTTTCAGTTATCTTCAGTGCTAGTGGTTCTAGTTGCTAAAACAAAAACTTCAAAAAAAAAAGCCCCATAGAACAATAAAGAAACAAAACTTGGTGTATTTCTTATACCTGTTATTTCCTCCTCCCTTTATTTTGGAGATGTAGTTGGCACTACAAGAGATGCTGATGTGACTTTTAATCTAGATTTGGGGAATGCTTGTGGTGGATAGAGTTCCTATTTATTGCTTACACAAATTCTTCCCACCCCCACCAAGGGTCCTCGTAGTAATTCGGGGTCAGGCTGTCTCCCCTCTATGTTCTGCAAATGCTGTCCGGGCAGACAGAACACTGGGACTATCAATACCTAAGATCCCCTGGAGAGCAGAGGACGGTGAATGGCCATTATGAACTGTCAGAAGGTGGACTTCAGGTGGATGGACATCTTGTCCACGGTTCACTCTGCTGATGACCACAGAGGGCACCACTGATTGAAGGGGTGACATGTCCTGTCCCTTTCTAGGGGCCCGCCCTCCCCAGCACATGCCAGTTCACATTCACATCAAGTCCGGGAAGTTTCTTTTGCCTTGTGGCCTCTGGATGCTGTCTCTCATTATCCCTCCTCTTCCAACAATGTTTTCTTTTAGTATTTCATACTTTTTTTTAAGCTTAAATAAAATCAACTCAGGCTGGAGAACTTACTCACCTCCTGAAAAGAAAATCTCACTTTCTTGGTTGGTTTTCTCAGCATCTTTAGATGTTGTCATTATTTTCAGCAGTTAGGCAAAATTTAGAGGAATAGGAGATTTGAAATAATTAACTGTTAAGTCTTTTTTAAAATTTTAATTGTTCAAGTACAGTTTTCTGTCTTTTACTGCCATCCCAGCCCACCTCCCCCCAGTGCTCCCCACCTCCCTCCCATTTCCACCCCCCTTAGTTTTTGTCCATGTGTCCTTTATACTTGTTCCTGTGATCCCTTCCCCCTTTCCCCTGAAATTCCCTCCCCTCTCCCCTCTGGTTACTGTCAGCCTGTTCTCTATTTCAGTTTCTTTGGTTATATTTTGCTTACTTGTTTGTTGTGTTGTTTAGGTTCCTGTTAAAGGTGAGATCATATGGTATTTGTCTTTCACCGCCTGGCTTATTTCACTCAGCATAATGCTTAATAGAGTAGATACATTTGTTGTTTTGCTTTTCTTTGTCACCTACCTTTGCCATTTGTTTGATGGTGAAATATGCTTTGCACTCTGTAGCTCTAGGAGCCAAGTTTTAAGGAAAACAAACCCAGAATTAAATACAGACAGACACTTGTCCTTTCCTGCTTATGTGGCTTCAGGCTATTTCCCCCCTGTAAAATTACTATAATAATGCATACTGCCCAGGACTGAAATGCAGCTTGAATGTTCTGATCGACATACAGCTCTTAGACAGCATATACAAAATAGCAAGGGCTGAGTAAATGGCAGTCATTGTTATTATTTGGGTGAATCTAGCCAGAAGGAGTTGGAATTATGGTAATAGTGAAAATAATCACATTAAAAAATTACCAGATTTGAGACTTGTTTGTATATGATTCTGCACCCAATTCTACACCCCATTCCAACACGTGTTTGTAGGATTTCCCCATCGTCACCAATCAGTTCTCTGACCCAGCTGGGTACCCTACAAGACCACCCAGTTCTCATATTATCTGCATTATCTCACAGGTTGAGGGCTCAGTCCTACAAGTCTCCCCTTCACGTGTCAATTGTAAATCCAGGTTGTCACCTGGGCTTCTATCTACTGGCTATAGATTGGAGATTGCAATGACCCCCTTGTTGGATTCGATTAATTTGATAGAGTGGCTCCCAGAACTCAGAGAAACATTTTGCTATGTCCCCAGTTTATTATAGAAGGACATAACTCAGGAACAGCCAAATGGAAGAGATATATAGGGCAAGGTGTGGGGGAAAGGCAGGAGTTTCCCCGCCCTGTTTCCACGCCCTTTCTGAGAACACTACTTTCCCTAAGTCTCCATGTGTTCACCAGCCCACAGTCTCTCTAAACCTCATTTCTGGTGTTTTTTTTTTTTTTTTTTTTTTTAATGGAGGCTTCCTTACAGGCATGATTGATGATTGATTAAATCATTGGCCAGTGAGGATTGCTTCAACCTCCTGCCTCTCTCCCCGCCCCAGACATCAGGGGTAGGGTTACAAAATCTAACTTTGTCATCACATGGTTTGTTCTCCTGGCAACTAGCCCCCACCATTAGCTGTGGTCCAAAAGTCACCTCATTAAAATCACTCATAAGAGTTACAAAAACTTAAAAATTCATATGAGCAATACCACATTTTGCTTTGCAGTTTTCCTCAGGGGATAGGACTACAAGACTCCGAGGAAAGGATGGAGTGATAGTTATTTAGACTCTAAAACAGCATTCTTATTCTGTGCTTCATAGACTCTAGTGTTTTATGTCTTGTTAAGAATTATAGCAGAAGAATGTGTTCTGTGGTCAAACACATTCACAAAATAGTTGCCATTGCAGGAAATGGGTTTTGCCTTGGGCTGCCCAAGTCTAAAATCTAAGAATCACTTTTGATTCCCTCTGTCCCTTACCCCACGGTATTTCATGCACCTGCAAGTCTTCTGACTCCACAAAGCTTATCCTAAACTGTGATGCAACCTATTTGCCCACCTCCAAGCCCCTTACTCTCTGGAGCACGTCTGAAGTGACCTTTGAACAACTAAATCCCAGCACTTCATTCTCCTCCTTCTCCTGCTTAAAGCCTTCCCTGCCTCCCAGGCTCTGGGAATCCATCCCGATGTCGTCCCTGTCTCTGCCCGTCTCTCTGATCTCATCTCCTATTACTGTTCCTTTCACCACCTTCTGGCCCCGTGGGCCTTGTTGCTGTCCTTAAGTGGGAGAGTCTCATCTGGACTGGGCGCCTTTCCCTGGAGAGCTCGTCTTCCGGAACTCCTTTTAGTAGACAGCTCCACACACCACCTGTGTGAGTGTGCTGCTGAGTAAATGGCAGTATCCCGTCTCCCTGCTTTATGTTATTTTATTTTTAGAAGTCATGCCTCCCTTGGAAATTATATTGTTCATTCATTTGTTACTTATGCCTAGCCTTATCTGGAATGGAAGTCTTTTGAAAGCAGCAATGTATTTTCTTTACTAGGTGC
The DNA here is from genome assembly GCA_004027735.1 of Carollia perspicillata. Lineage (NCBI taxonomy): Eukaryota > Metazoa > Chordata > Mammalia > Chiroptera > Phyllostomidae > Carollia > Carollia perspicillata. Next base: position 9,892 of record PVKM010047226.1, read on the forward strand.
CCAGTACAGTGCTTGGTATCTTGTAGGCATGCAGGTATTGTACGAATGAATGGAATTCTGGTTAAACGACAGCAGATGCTAGACCTTTCGCAGCCGTAGAAATGTGGCCAGATTTGTGATCACTGGTTATTTTAAGATATACCCTTTACCATAAAGTGAAGCATCATTGTGCTTTCTCTGTAGTGACATTTTTAGATGAGACTTGCAAAATTAAAACTTGTTTCATCCACTTGGGGGTAATTTCAAAATTTCAAATAAAAAAGAATACTTTGGTCACCATAACTATAAAACTGAACTTGAAGTGTTAAAAATATTTTTAGACATGCGATTAAATGCTTTTTGGGGGGTCCCTGTAGCAACTGGTAAGCCCCACACACCAAACAAGAAGTCCTTTCTTCACTTTGTTGTACCTTCAAATGATGTGTGTGGGTGTAAAATAACTGGTAAACATCTATTTTAAGCCCTAAAGCAATTATAAAAGAATAAATATCAGATAGTGATTTTATTTTTCAAGACTCTTGGAATGGCCACAAAGAATATTTTATTAGATCGTAACTTTAAATTTTAATTAAATTAAATGATCCTTTTGTTGACCAGAAACCAGTTTAGTAATATTTCAGTGTTCTTTTTTTATTAGGCTATTTCCTATATAGACTCCGTTTTCAAGGCAGCAAAAACATTTTTTAAGTGAAATACTCTAGAGCTTCAATATGGAAAAGAAATACCCTGAGTCCTATAGTCATTAGTGGTATGAGCTTCGGGAAAATTACTTAACCTTTCTGAATCTGTTTTCTCTTTTATGAAGTGGGAATCTATTTCATCTATTTCCTCTACTTCATCTCTTTCACCTATTTTATGAGCTTGTTATCAGGATTAAATAAAATAATCCATATGGCGCTCCTAGTATAGTGCTTGACAAAAACCAGGCCCTGGAGAAATGCTAGCTGTTTTCTACGTTGCTCTCCCCCCACCCCCGCCCCACCTCCCTTTGCTTCAGTAATGCTCATGGAGTTCCCACTATGTGCCTGGCACTTGCTAGGTACTGGGTACAGCAGCAGTGAACAGGGCCTTAGGCCTAGAGAGGCCTGTTGCATTAGACTTTTAGTGTGGCTCGAAGTTTGATAATATAGGTTGATATATCTCTACCTATATCTTATCTATATCTATGTCTGTATCTATATCAATATCAATAGATTATTTCTTACCACATTTTTGTAGAATAAAATAGAAGTGGGACACAGTAGTGAAGATTTAAGTATGTTTAGAAGTAATTTTATGTGTGTTTGGGCAAGTTGTTACTCACTGTTCCTCAAACAACTTACCATAGAGCTCCTTCCCATCATGTCCTCTATGTTCTTTCTGTTCTCCTGTACCAGGTGCTTATACTAGGAGCCCTGTGGCCCTGGGTCTTTTCTCACGCCACCCTGGCCCTGGCCCCTAGCATCTCATTCCTCCCCATCTCCTTTCCATCTGCTTGCATGGAGCCAACCATAGTGGCTTTCCAGGCGTTTGGGCTTGAACTGGGCAAGTGTATATTCTGGATCTTGTCCTCCCTCTGTGCTTGCTGGAGGTGCAAATCCATCTGTCTATTAAATTCTCATGGGAGAAGCTTAG
>PVKM010047227.1:0-11527 GCA_004027735.1 Carollia perspicillata
GTGTGTGTGTGAGTGTGTGTGATTATGAGAACGTGTATGTGACAGAGAGTGTTTGAGGGTGTGTGAGTGTGTGAGAATGTGTATGTGAGTGTGAGTGTGTGAGAATGTATGTGACTGAGAGTGTATGAGTGTGTGAATGTGTATGTGACTGTGAGAATGTATGTGACTGAGAGTGTATGAGAGTGTGAGTGTGAGAGTAAGTGTGTGAGAGGGTGTGGATGTGAGAGTGTGTGGGAGAGAAGGAGAGAAAAGGAGGGAGAAGGAGAGGAGGGGAGGGACAGAGACCTCAGAGAGAGCGGAGGGGAGAAAAAGACGGGTGTTGGGGCTCCAGGTGCGGGCTGCTCGGGGTGCCACCCTGGCCCTCCCACTGCCTCCGTGGCCTCTGTGCCTCCCCTTTCTCATCCGTGTGATGGGGATACCAACACTACCTTTCTCTTAGGGGGTTGTGCAGATGAATGAATCATGTGTAAAGGGGTCAGGCCCAGCCCAGACACAGTCGGGTGTCCAACGAATGAACGTTTGCTAGATGTGATGACAGGTGGAAGGGATGTGGAAGCCCAGTGAGCGTCCTCCGGGGGGGCGCCATCTGTGCGGGTCCTGGGTGCGTTCCCAGTTTCTGTTGTCTCTGGGGTTAGGGACCAGCTGCAGGAACTGGGGGGTGGGTAGGGGGTTGGCGGGGAGGCTGCCTGGAGCATTTCACTCGCTGTGTCACCGACCCCCCGGAGCCTCAGTTTCCTCTGGTGCCGCAGAGAGAGGGTCAGACACCCTAGAGGGTCTGACCCCTAGAGGGCTGCAGTGAGCAGTCACGAGCAAGCACATTTCAAGCAATTAGAACAGTGCCTGGTACCCGAGAGCACCGGGAAATGTTGCTTCTCCCCACAGCGGAGCATATTGTTGCTGTTTCTCCCAGGCCTGTGGTTGCCTGGGTTGGTGTTGGTTAAAGCGTAGGTTGTGACTCATGATTAGCTCATGAAGTCAGCATGGTGGCTGCAGCCAGCACTTAAATGAATGAGCCAGGATGGAATAGAAACTGCTGGTGTGTGTGGAGCTGGTGAAGGGCAGGCTGTTTGGTGAATGCCAGCTCTGGTTGCATGGGTGTGAGTGGGCAGCAGTTACAGCTCCCAAGGTTTCCTAACTGCAAGGCTGGGTCACAGCAGTTTTAGCCACGCTGACCATGGTGACTTCTGGTGGGAACGTCTCTCAAAAAACAATTTTGCTAGAAGGGGCTGCAGGGCTGGGACAGTGGACAGAGGTACTTGGCCCTGCATAACATTCCGGGAGGCAGGTGGCATCCCGAAAAGTGTACTGGGCTGGGGTAAGTCCTCATATTTCTCTGGGCCTCTGTCAAATGGGAAGACGGGGCTGTGTGAATAGCTCCAGCATTTCAGGAGCTGGGAGGGTGTATTGCTGTGCTTCTGAACTCTAACTTGAAGGAGGGGTGATGGACTTCTCTCATAGTTCCCCAGGGCAGCTGGGGAGCCCTAATAAAGCACCACCCTAGCCCTTGTCTCATGGCATCTTCAGAGTCCCCCAGGGGACTGGTGTCCACCTAGGTTCAGAGAAGTTGTGTGACTTGCCCAAGGCCACAGAGCAGACCTCACTTTGCAATCTGGTCTTTTCACCGTAAATTCCGAGCTCAGACCTTGGCACCTGGTATTCCCCACACCTCCCATATTTGGTGCATAGGAAGCCCCCCAGTGCCTGGTGGGACCAGTAGAAAGGGATGGTGAGGGGGGAGTGGAGAGGGGGTATTCTCTGAGGCTGGGAAGGGTGGCTTCAGCTCAGCTTGAGACCCAGCATCCACCTCTGTCCTCCTTCTGGGAAGAGGGTGAATGTGCCAGGGGGCCCTGGGGAGGGTGGGTCCTCATTTATTCATTTAGCAAACATCTCCTGGGCCTGACCTGGGACAGGCCTTCTGCTGGTCTGGGTAAAGGGTGGGCAGAGTTCTCTATCTGCAGCTGCTCAGAGGATAGTTGTTCAGGGTCCAGGGGAAGGGAGAAGAGTCCACAACAGAAATCATGACATGCAGGTTAGAAAACACAGTGGTCACCTCTGGGCGGCCCAGTCTCCTGTGGCATTCCTGGCCCCAAAGAAGGGCGGCACTGCTCACTGCCTCCCAGCCAGGAGTCCTCTCCTGCTCTCACTCTCCCCACCCAGGCTGTCAGCAAATGCTCTACCTTCAAATATACCAGGACCAGACCCCTTCTCAATCCCCTTCCCCACTCCCACCCAGGTCCCCCCACCTGCATTTCTAGCGGGTTATAGCCGTCGTGTCCGTCTGGTCTCCCTGCTCCTACTCAGATGCCAGTCAGTCCTCCTGCAGAAGCAGAGTGATGCCGATGGCATGGATGTTAGTCTTCCCCTCCCCTTGCTCAGAGCCTTCCCACAGCCCCATCTCAGAGTAAAACCGAGGCCTACAAATCCTGGTCTCCCACCTGCCTGCTCACACCTGCTGCCTAACCACGTGGCCTCCTGGCTGTCTCCAAGCCAGCCAGCCTCAGATGCCAGACTGGCTGTTCCCTCTGCCTGGGATGTTCTTCATACCTGCAGGACCAGACATGCTCCCTCCCCTGCTTTAGGTCTCCTTCCTGGTGAGCACCCCTCTGACCAGCCCCCTGAAACCTGGAGCCCTCGTCTTGGCACTTCCTCGCCCTTCCCTGCTCAGTCTATACCCCTTGTACTCTCTGCAGTGTAATATATGCAACGGTAATGGCTGATGCCTCCCGAGGGCTAATGCCTCCTACTCTGATCCAGGCTGGTGTGAAGCTTTCTTATATGGACTCACTTAAGACTCACTACAACCCTAGGAAGGTGCTGATGACCATCATCCCCACTGCGAGGAATCTGAGGCCTAGGGAGTTTAACCAAGTGGCAGAGCCAGATTTGAACCCAGGCAGCGTGCGCTACAGCCTGCTGTTATGTTCTCCTGCCTCCTAAGGTGGCCGTGTTCTGTAAATCCGTCCTCTAAATAACCGACGCCAGTCCTCCCTGCTTTGGCTGCGCTGCACCTGCCCTTCCTTACAGGTTTTGTTCCTGGTCTAGAGCTGCCCTGGGAACTTTTCTCCTGCTTGGTTGGCCAATGACTTGGGTGGTCAGTAAATCTCTGGGAAGGTGTCAGCTCCTAGTTCAAGTGTAATCAAAAGAGACCTTTCTTGGTGGGGAGCAACAGGCCCTGCACAGAGCCCTCCCTCTCTTCCCCTTCTGTTCACCTGTGGCTCTGGGAAAAGTAAACTCTGTTGAGTGTGTGTGTGTGCACATGTGACCTCTGGGTGTCATCCCCTCCACTCCCCCTGGACATAGTGTGTCAGGGACAGCAGCTGACCCTTGGCCCATCACCTCCAGCCCCGGGCTCTTCCCCCTGGAGAGCCTGACCCCACCCTGCAGTCCTGAGCTACAAGTGGCCTCAAAACAGTGGATTTGGGGGGGCTGGCATACAGTAGCTGCTTAATGCATGACTGGAAAGAAATTCATTTCCTCTGATCTTCTTCCCTTGCTTTCAGTCACATTGGGACAGCTGGGAAATACCACTCCCATTTCCTGGACACAACACACATGCACCAACACAAACACTTACCTTGCAGGAACCCACATGCACACAAGCACGTATGTGCAAACACATAGGCACTTACACATTCAGACAGACACTCATACTTACAGACACGAAGATACAGAAAGACACAGAACATAGCACAGACTCTTGTCCTCATGCATAAAGACAGACACATAGACACATCAACAGTCATAGGAAGTCACACCCCAGTCACCACCACCTCCGTTCTTCAGCACGCTCCTCAAGCTTTGGCAAGGAGGGATAAGGATAGGGAGGCGCCACAGCAGACACATCCGATGGCCCCACAGAGCTGGTTGGGAAGAGCAGTTCTGGTCACCATTGGTTCCTGGGTAAGCTGGCAGTACTGAGGCTTACCCATTAGCCACAGCTTTGCAGGCCCAGATGTTGGGAGGCCCAGGGTGGTAACCAGGGCCGGTGAGAGCTGTTCTTCCCTGACACTAGGAGCCCCTGGACTCAGTGTCCAGGAGAAGCTGTGAAACTCCTCAGATATTTATGGGGATTGGGGAATAAGGGCATTCATTCATTCATTCACCCATCCCGTCACATGTTAACTGGGCACCTTCCTTCTGCCAGGCCCTTCAAGAGGTGCTGAACAAAGCTCGAAGCTCAACCTGCTGGCGTGAGAACCAGTGAGCCCCGCGTTCTTTGCCCCCCAGGAGATGAGCTCTGCACTACCGTCCTGTCAAGCCAGCCAGCATCCTCTCCCTTTCCTCTCTAGATCCTCAAGGACGGCAGCACTTTCCAGGCCACCTCACTGGCCACTCCTCCTCGGCCTCCTTGTCTTGCCGTGAAGTCCTTTCATTAGAGCACAGATTTGGTCTGTTTTGTTCACTCTTTAATCTTCAGTACCTAGAACAGTGCCTGGCACATAATACGGGCCCCATAAATATGTGTCAAATGAATGAAAGAATGCATGCATGCATGTGAATCTCCAGGGAGATGTGTGTGTGTGTGTGTGTGTGTGTGTGTGTGTGTGTGTATGTATAAATCTTCTAAGTGGTCTTTCGAACTTGATATCATACACAGAAGTAGGGGAAGCAGGGAGGCCTAGGGCAGGAGCAAGGAAAAGTAGGCATTTCAGACCCTTGACCAACTGCATCTCCTTTGTTTGCATAATGCTACTATTTGGTGGGCGATTTCCAATTTTTACAAATGGGGAGACTAGGGTCTTGGAGGTGAAAGCACACAAGGCAGAGCAGGGGCTGAGCTGTCACTTGAATGCAGGTCTGTTGGATGCCAGGAAGGAGCTGCGCCCCTGGGCAGCCAAGGCCCAAGGAAGAGCCACTCAGAGAGCTCCCCGAGACTGCGGCTCTGCCCGGCAAGGCCTGTAGTCCCAGAGCGACCACACGCTCGGGCCGCCGTCTGTTTCAGGTACAGGTGTGTGGCCCTGTGCCAGGCCCCCTGCTGGGCACGGGGAGTCCGAGAAGGTTCAGAACAGATCCTGCCTTCAAGGCGAGCAGAGTCCGGTGGACTGTGCTCCCTGACCCTGGTATCAGCAGGAACTCTGGCCCCTTTCTGGAGTCCACTCTGCTTGGGCCCTGTGCACCCCGAGTTTGAGGCAGGCTAAGTGTGAATGGTCGGAGCCAGAGATGCCTGGTCTCGGCACACAGGGCTCTGGCATCTCTCTTTGCTGAGCCCCTTTCCACCTTCCTGGATCCCCCACCTCCGAGACCCCTGTCTCTCCTCACAGTCCTCTACTGTCCTCTGGAAACTCAGCAGTGTCCTGTCCCACTGTCCACCCTCAATCGTCTGGCCACTCCTAGGCCTGCCATCTCTGCCTCCCAAACAGCACCTCACTCCTCACCACCACAGCTACAGCTGGCCCAGCCACTGTTGCCCACTGGGATCTGGCCTCCCGGCCTTCACTGTTGTCCTTTTCCGATCCCCTGCCTCTGCTGCAGCAGCCCGAATTGACCCTTCACATCGGTGTCCCTGCTCATGGTTCCCATCATGGAGTGAGGTCCACTTTCTTTCTTTTTTTTTTTTTTTTAATTTTTTTATTTATTTATCTTTAGAGGGGAAGGGAAGAAGAGATGGAAAGAAATATCAATGTATGGTTGCCTCTTGTGCATCCCCTGCTGGGACCTGGCCTGCAACCCAGGCATGTGCCCTGACTGGGAATCGAACCATGATCCTTTGGTTCACAGGCCCGTGCTCAATCCACTGAGCTACACCAGCCAGGGCACGGTCCACTTTCTTCTCAAGAGGATTGGGCTCCTCTGCTCAGGGATACCCTCCATTCAAACCCTCCATCTTATGCCCTGGGCTCTGATCTGCAAACACACTGCCTTCTTCCTGCCTTAACAAGGCCTTTGCTCTTGCCATTCCCTCCGCAGGTAGATGCTTCCCCAAACTCCTCTTAGCTCCTTCTTCATTTAGAGGAGCTGTCCTAACCACCTGTCTGGGTAACACCCCTCCCTGCCCTTTGCCCAACTCATCCTTCACAGTGCTCTGAAACTATCCAGGGGGTGTCTGTACACTGTATTATTGCTTGTTTCTCCCACCGAAATGTAACCATTACAAAGGCACCAACTTTCTCTGGATCCCCCATACCGACGACAGTGCCCAGAACATAGTGAGTACTTAGTGAATGGGTCATGAGCGAATGAATGAATGAGTGCTTCCAGAGTCCAAGTCTGAGCTTTGGTGCTACCTGCTCTAGGGACTCCTTCTGGAACGACCTCCTCCATGCTGGGTGAGGAGTCATGCTCCCTTGCACCCCACACTTTCTGCTAGCCTGTGTTGTGGCATACACCTCATACTCATGGGTCTGTCTCCAGACAGCAGTGCTCAGGGACGGGGCTGCTTCCCTGTCTCTCATGGCCTGCCACGTGGCAGAAGCATCCTGCAGATAGCTGACTCGGGCTCCACCCCCTCGGGCGCAGCCCTGCCCACCTCAGGAGAAGCCCTGTAAAGCTCCTGGGGCCCCAGCCCTGCCCACCGTGTAGGGCAGAGTATCCTTCAAGAATGAGTCTTGTCTTCAAGCTTCTCTAGCCCACCAGGTTGGAGCTATTAGAGAGTGATAGGAACTCACATCTTCCAGCTTTAAAAAATCACTTTTATCGTCTAGCACAAGATTGGCACATTCTAGATTGCGGCCAGCAAACTACGCTAAATGTGGCCTGCTGCCTGTTTTTGTAAATAAAGTTAAGTTTCATTGGAGCACAGCCATACTAATTGGCTTTCATTATTGTCTGTGTCACTTTTGTGCTACAGAGTAGCTGGGACAGACTGTACAGCCTGCAAAGCCTAAAATATTTACTGTTTGTCCTTTTACAGAAAAAGGTTGTGACTTCCTATTAGAGATACTAAAAAATATTGTTGGATTAAGTCCACTCAGACCCTTGGATCCTCCTGCACTGCTAATATATGTTCAAGTCTTTTGTCCAGGGATGCCAAAATGAACCAAACGCTCTAAGCTCTTCTCTCTTTAAGAATAAGGAAATGGAGGTACAAAATAGTAGGAACAATCACTGAAGAGGCCTGTGTTTTCTTACTGAACAAACAGCACTGATCGAGCCTGTCCTGTGTTCCAGGAGCTGTTCCAGGCACAGTGAGGAATGAGACAGGTCCTGCCGCACGCACTGGGCATCGAGCTGACGAAGCACTGCACCGTTGCTGTGCTCCGCCAGTGCGGCTCGGGGTGTGGGGCTCAGCGCTGCGCCCCCTTCCGCCCTGATGTGCAGGCTGCACCTCTGCCGTGTGGGCCTCCCAGTCCAGCTGTTTCCCTGAGGGTCCTGCCCACCAGGCTCTGCACCATGTGGTCTCCCTGGGGCCACAGCCTGTGTCTCATTCATTCATCTCTATCTCAGCTGTGAGCACAGGGTCTAGCATCCAGAAGGTGCTCAATCTGCCTTCACACCACTGCCAAACTCCCTCAGGAGCCCCAGACATGGTAACAGGGGACGCAACCAAACGGCCCTTTAGGAATTCCATTTAAGAGTGGCATATTGCAAGAATTGATTTAAAAAAAAAAAAAGATGAGCATTGTAAGATATTTTCTCCCCTTTAAAAAGAAATCTATAAATTGCATCATGTTCCCTTCTTTTCTCTTCCCGGTTGCCTGGCTGACCTCATGTTTTATGGGCTTTTCAGGCTGACCTGAAATTGGGTTTGATGTGAAGAGTAATTATTGAAAGAGACGAGTGATCCATATAATAAAATGCCTCCTACATTTTTCATAGAAGTGATCTGAGAGTAATGCTAACCACTCTGCTGTGGCGGGGAAGGGGAGGCGCAGAGCGGGGATGCTCCCGGGAGGAGCACAGATCTCTGGAAGAGTGGGCCTGAGAGCCTGGAGCTGAGCCTGCAGCCACTTCTGCTGGGGGCAGCTTTGCTGTCCCAGGTGTCAAGGACCCTCAGCCCCTCTCCTGGAAATCCTTTTCTCAGGGAACATTTCATCATGTTAGTTTTTGCCAATTCTTGAGACATTTTCTTTGGGACTCAAATGCTTTCTCTTGATAATATGTCTCAAGTGGGTTTAGGGTAGCAGCTATTGCATCAGGATTTATCTTAGACTTGACTTGTGGGGGAAGAAAAAACTCTCACTCATTGTTTCAGTAGAAGTTCTAATCTGGCACTGCCTGATGAGTTTCTTCATTCAGTTATTAAAGACATATTTACTGAGGGCACTGAGCTGAAAATACAGTGCAGCCAAGATAGGAAGAGCCCTTGGCCTGGCAGCGTTGGTGGGACTGTGAGGGAGACAAGGATCCCACAGCACGATCAAAGTGGTGTGCACTGGGAAACTGTTCAGGAGCATGGAGGACTTCCTGGAAGAGGTGATGTTTCGGCTGAGACCTGGAGGATGAATAGGAGCTTGCCAGACAAAGAAGGGAGGGAAAGGTGTTGGGGCAGAGGGCACAGCACGTATGAAGGTTTGGCCCCTGGACAGGAGGAAAGGAGAGAGGCTTAGCTTTTTGTCTGCCCTCTGCTGAGACAGGGATCTCTAGAGAGTCCTGGTGTTTGGCACTCTGAACACTGGTGGGCAGGACCATCGCCAGGAAGGAGATAAGAAACTGTATGCACTCACGGAGGAAGTATTCTGCTGTGTCAGCTTCGTAATCTGCATCCTCTGGGAAGTGATCGATCTGCTTGCAGAGACCTTTGAAGTTCCCTGGAAAACAAGGGGAGAAAGGATACGTGAGACGTCATAGTTTCTGGGTTCAGTGCCCACTGGCCTCTTCCTGACCTCTCACTCTCCTGAAGCTGGCTCAGTCCGCTTCCTTCCCCTTGACGGAAGGTATTGCTTTGTCTGTTTGCACGTCTTCCTAGTGAATCAAAACACACCCCCTGCCCCGCAGTGCTGAGGGGAGACTCCGAAATCCAGCCTTTCACTCCTGCACGGAAGCTTCTGAGCTGGGGACTGCCACCAAGGCTAGACCGAGGCCAGAGGCTGATGAACTGTGAACCTGGGGTGCGAGGCTATCTCTGTGCCTTAGCTCAGCTGGGAGTCACTGCAGTTTGCACTAGAGAAATCCTTCCAGAGAAGGCAGGCCCCAGACTGATGCTGACAAACATTCCCACAGCTCTTCAGACAAGCTTGCAAAGCACCCTCCCCTCTGCAGTGGCATGGAATTCACGGCCCCCAGCCCCCAACAGACCTGAAATCCGGGGGGCAAGCCCCCACTGGGGCTGGGCCCTCTGCCAGGCTCTTGGACTAGACATGTTCTGGCTCTGCCAGAGGCCTGTGAGGGGTAGTTTCTCCATTTTACAGAAGAAGAAACAGGCTCAGGGAGGCTGAATGACTGAATAAGCACTCGTGCCAGGAAGTGACGGAATCAGGGCTTTTGACTCTTAAGCGTTTGCTCAGTGAGAAGCTAGGAAGTGGCTCAGGTGAGAACCCCAGCTCAGTGCCACAGGGGGCCCCCACTGCGTCCGCTACGTGAATGCGTGAACTGTGCAACGCACCCTCCCTAAATACAGATGTGCGGAGCAGAACTGAGAGCCATGTCCGCTTCATGACAGCAGGGACTTTTGTGTCCCCAGCACCAGCATAGGTGCAACAAATGTCAGCTGACCTTCCCTGAACAAATGAATCGTCGAACCCGTGCTGGGTGACGTGGCGCAGAGTGCGACAGGCAGGTTCAGGAGCTGCAGGCCTCACCGAGTGCCTTAGTTTCCTCAGCTGAAAGTGGGGGTGGTGGGAGTCCCGCCCTTGCAGGTCGTCACGGGGACTAAATGAGCCGACATACATAAAGTGCTCAGGGCCCGGCCTGGCATGCTAGCGAGCGTGCCCGAGGGCATTGCTGTGAGGGCGAGATGGACTTGACTACATTCAGCCGCTGATGCTTGGGATTTTTCTGTGACAGTAGCTAACGTAACCTAATTAATACAGTCCTCAGTTCATGATGGCAGCTTACTTTCCTGTAGAATTCTGAGCCATATAGCCCACAGAGAGAGTTTTACTATGTACTCTAGAAAGTATTTAGGAATTTTAAAGCATTATAACACAAACCTATATATATTATATACACCTGCATATATAAGGCACATGAAGATAGGTAATTTAGGTATTTCTGGTTATTATTATATGCTGCATGTTCCAGAAAAGATGGTTTACCCCCCCCACCCCCTGTCACTTCCCATTCATTGTCTCTGTACCAAATTCACCCTCATTCCCAACTTCTGCAAAAGAAATTCCCTAGAGCATATTGGGATTTCTGATCACTTCATGGAAGCTTTGTAGGGTCCCAAGGGCACAATGTCTCACCAAAATGCTCCCGTAGGGCAGGTCTCTTCTCTGAGTGTTCTGGGCAATCCCTCTTCTTGCTCCCCCTTGCCCTGACCTTGCTGTCTCCCCACTTCTCTGGAGTCCCAAGCGCCTCTCCTCTGTGCCCTCGTTGCATCCTGGTCCATTAATGGAAGGCTGCAACCTCCCCCTAGTAGCTTCACACACCCCTTTCCTGTGAGAAGTGTCTTCATACCGGCTGCTAAGAGGATATTATATCCTCCCTATTGTTAAAATTATAAATTAGTGTGTTTGGAAGCTCTTTGCAAAGCACTTTCGCTTTCTCTCAATTCAATCTGACAAATGTTTGGTCGGCGCCAACTCTATGCCAGGCATCTTTATAAGGAGCCCGCAGGAGGTGAGGTGAGGAGAGCAGTCCTGATGTGCCCCAAGTCTCCTGACCAATCAGGGGCAGTGCTCAACCCCAAACCAAGGCCTCACGGGCAGAGGCGCCGCACCCCTCTTCTCAGTGCTGCACGCCAGCACCTGCTCTGCACGCGGCCTGGCTGCCCCTCTGCGCGAGCCTGTGCTTCGGCCATCCTTGGGCTGACCGTGGGCTCCTAGCGCGGTGCCCAGCACCGAAGGGTGAAGCGATGTTTGTTGAGAGGCTGTTGAAAATAACCTGCCGTCTCCCATGAGGCCTCAGCCTGGTGATCAACTGCCTGTTTGACATCACATGGCGGATATCTGAGAGGCACCGTGCCCTCTGCAGGCCTACTCCGAACTCACGATCTTTCATCTCCCTCAAGACTTGTCTTCCAGAGGCAGCAGCCAGCTCAGCGGACGCCTCGCTGTGGCTCCCCTGTGTGAGTCTCAGCCCAGTCGTCGTCACTGACATCCCCTCCTGCTCAGGTCCTGTCCATCATGACATCCCACTGTATTAGCTTCTCAGTGCCCCTCAAACCCACCACTTTGTCTCTGTCGACAGCACCACCCACCGCCTGGCCATTGTTCTTGCTCCCCTGGAGCACTGCAATAGCTTCCCTGCTGGTCATTGTGCACCCACTCTCATCCCTCTCTGAAGTTCTCATAGTGACCCTTTGAAAATGCCAATCTGATCAAGCCACCTCCTCCTTAACATGCTCATCAGCTTCCCCGTGCTCTTAGGGAAAAGTTCAACATCTTTAAGACAGCCTGACCCAACCTCTGCCTGACCTCACTCCCACCCACCTCCTTCTCTGTGCACATGCCATCTGGGCCTTCCTTCCTGCATGCTCCTTCCTACC
>PVKM010047228.1:0-11172 GCA_004027735.1 Carollia perspicillata
CAAATTCCTTTTAGATTCCTCCAAATTCACGTGAAATGTAACCTGTCCCATTTCCCTTTGATTACGGGGGTGGGGGCCTGCCTCGGTATCTTTGTGTACTTCCTCTGGCCTCGCCTTTCCCACTCCTCAATGTTCGCAGCAGGAACAGAGCCTGTTCTGCACGAGGTACCGTGTAGAGGGCAGTCCCACGGGGCCCCGTGATTAAAGCAGAAGGCAGCCCTGGCAGAGCTGAAGGTTGGTGCAGTGCGTTAGGAAAGGGATACGGGAGAGGTGCCCTTTCCAAACAGGGCAGAGGAAGCCTAGAGAAGGGGGCACATCCTCTGAGCCTGAAGGGAAGACCCACCGTCACTGAGGACAGGGCGACAAAAGCAATCAGCCTGTGTGGCCGTGCCCGGGACGCAGAGAGGGTCCAGAGATGGGAGGAGAGCTCAGGGTGACCTGGTGGGGGGATGGGGACGGTGGGAGTGTAGAGGAAGCTCAAGAACCACTGGGATCCCACCCTGACCTTCGGAAACCTAAACGGACCCTGGGACAGGCTGGTGACTTGTATTTTAAGAACCTGCATTGTCACTGGAGAGGCATTAACAGGTTTAAAATTGGCTTCACGTGGGATGGAGGATTTGGTTAAAAAGCAATGACTCTGCATTCCCTGATTTTTCAGGTCACCAATAACCCAAGTTCCGGGTCTCCCTCTGCAGAACCGGAGAGAATGAACGCAGATAGAACTGGCACCCTTCCCAGTCTGGCCAAGGGACTCTGCAGCACACAGGGCTTGGTTCAGTGGGGACAGGTGCTTGCTGGACAGAGCAGGGCTGTTGCCCCACTGAGGACCCACAGAGCGGCCTTGCCGCGGGGAGCGGAGCACGGCTTTTCAGGGAATGATGTCAGAGAAGAGAAGTCTCATCATTGCCTCAAGGCCTGTTTTCATTTCTGTCTCTTCTTAGAAATGCATTCCACTAACTGGAGTGTTTGTATCATCGGGCTTATACGGGGTATGTACAGCCATGTGGCCCCCTTCCCCAACACTATTGTCCCCTGAGGGCTGGGAAGGAAGGAGGGGGTGACACATGAAATAAAAGGTGGACACGATCTGACAATGAGATGTGCTAGCACAACAGAGCTCCTTCATTCAGGTCTGAGGGACAATGATGAATGACCGAAGGTTTGAACCACACACTATCTGGAGAGGCCAAGAACTTGGACTTGTAGCCGATAGCCACTAAATTCTAGTCAGACTTGGCAGCTGAGGAGGAGGTGGTAGCCAAGGGCACATGTGGGCTTGGAACACAAATATAGAATTTTCAAAATAGGTTCTTAGAATGTTATGGGACAAAATTGAGGTTAACCACTGAAAAACAGGACTCCTTTTATTCCATTTCTAAACTATGGGGTGCTCCCAATCCATGCATTCATTCACTCACTCACGCATTCACTCACTCAGGCATTCACTCACTCATTCATTCATTCACTCGCTCACTCATTCATTCACTCATTCATTCACTCACTCACTTATTCATTCACTCATTCACTCACTCACTCATTCATCCACAAACATTCATCCACAAACATTTGTTGAATAGCTATGCTTGCTAGGTCCCTCCTTTTGGTGAATTTTGTTGTCCTTTGCACATCACACTGTTTAGTAGCCACAGACAGCATTTCTCATCAGCCATAAAGGCTCATCCAGTGAGTGGCATCTGCCAATGACCTAGCAGAGGAATCGGGGCATATTTGCAGACCAGGTTTTGCTTTGCACTGAGCAGCTCTGAGAGCTGCACTCTGGGAATAGGCCCTGCCGAACCTCAGGCCCTCTAGGTGCTCTGACTCCTTCTTTAGGTTCTGTTGCCAACTGGGGTCGCTGGGGAGGAGCAGCGGGTGGCAGCTGCAGCTTAGAGAAGCTAGGAAGAACTTCTGGGCCAGCTAGAAGTGTCCCAGAGCCTGGGAAGGAAGTGAGCCAGAGAGACGGAGCAGGGAGAGGGGAGGTGCCCTGGGTTCAGACCAGGGAAGGTGGGGTGGACAGGTTTGCAGGAGAAGTTTCTTCGGGCCAATGAAAGGTGTAGTGAGGGCCCAGCTAGGAGAGAATCCACCAGGAGACTGTGAGTTTTGGGGAAACTGGCCCAGTCTACATGCCTAACTAAGCCTGTAGGCAATGGAGATTTCAAAGGGGTTTCAGTTCAGATGCCAAGAGGGCATGTGTACGAGTCTGGGAGTGTAAGGAAAGGGCCCCAACTAGTTAGTGGTCACAGGGCTCGCAGGGCTTGGCCTGTTCCATGCAGATTGGGGGATGGTGGTCACCAACCTGGAGTGGCTTCCTGTAGGTAAAAGGAGTCCTTGGGGGTGGTGGCCCGGCCAAGGAGGGCAGGGCTAACTCAGCAAAAGGCCACTGAGATGAGGGGCAGGGGACCGTTGACCAGATCTACTGAGCTCATGCGAGAGGCAGGTTTTTCAAAGGTGGTGAGGCTTTGTAAAGGAATAACATGCCTCAGCCTTGTCCCAGATTGGTCTTTGTCACTTCTTCTAAGCAGGGTCTGCCCAGAAGGACCAAAGAAAATGTGAGTGCTCAGGACCTCTGAATGGAGGGGAAGCATCAGCATCACACCTGGAGAGCGCTCCCCTGAGCTTTGCACGTCTGCCCAATAGACAGGAAGCTACTTGTGACATTTTTCAATCACAGGTGGCTGCTCCCTGGCATCATCTCCCTGGTTCAGCGAGGCAGGGTTGACAGCTTATGGTCCCAGAGCCAAGTCTGTTTGGCCACGTGTTTTAGTGTGGCTCTTAGCTAAGAATGTCTATATTGTTTAGGTTTTCAAATGGTTGCAAAAAAAACCAAAGAGAAAGAATATTCTGTGGTATGTGAAAGTCAGACAGGCTTCGAACGCAGGCGTGCCCAAGTGTGGTCTCACTGGGGTCTGGCCACACCCCTCGCCTGCACTCGGGTGCTGGTCTTGTACAAGAATGGCCCAGCTGATTAGTTAACACACAGACCTGTGACCCACAAAGCTGAATTTACTCTCTGACCCTTGGCAGAAACTGTATGCCAGCCCCTTAGGACATGGTGTTATGGAGCAAAGACACATGCAGAGTCGAATTCAGTGGGTAGGCAGAGGTTGGAGGGGCCAAGCAAGGCCAGGGTTTGGGCTGAGGGTTTCACAGAGTTCGGTACCCTCTTCCCTGGGAGGGCAACGTTCTAACTTGGATTCTATCAGAAGAAGAAGTAGGGCTTTTATCAACAGTGGAATTTTGGCCATGGACTTGATATCTGTCATTTGCACCTTAGTGATGATTTAAGCATCAGATGGCATCACTCCTATGGAACTATTTACCTTTGTCTCTTACCTGTACTTTGGTAATAAAAGGCATTGGCCTCACCAACATGCATGAATAGGTAGTGGGAGAGAAGAACATTGAGAAAGTGTCGAATGCACTACTCCGCCCATCAGAAACATGCTAGAAGCATTTGGACAAGGGAGCATTAGAAAAAGCGGGGCGGGGGCGCCCCTGACATCTGTCCACATACAGACGGAGCTACAGAGTCTGGACAGAGGCCTGGGGGCAACACGATGTGTTCCCCAAATCATACTTCCCTTCTTGGGGAATTCTCACTTCTAAAGGCCACTGAGAATATGCCTCCTGAGTTCTTCCCTTATCTACATAGAAACAGGACTTATTTCCAACTTCAGATCACGACTGGCAGGGAGAACACGAATGATGACATACTTGCAAAAGGTAGCGTTGTTTTATTTCCTATGTTTCTGTGATGACGGAGGGCACAAGGAACTTTTATGTTCAGCCTCAACTTGAAATTTCCAGAAGAATGTCCTAACGCGAGGGCCCTGTCGCAGGCACTGAAAGAACGTCAAGTCAGCTTCCGAAGGGTTTCATACAAAGAGGACTTCGGCCTTTTTTAAAAAACCCACAGGTTTCCTTGAAACAGAGTTGACTGCCTCCTAGAGCAGGAGGTTACGTGTGTTTGCACCGGTGACGTAAACCTGAGAGCATGTATGTGTGTTTCTTGTTCTGCCCCGCGTTCCCCTCCACACAGAACTCGGGAGTTGATGCAGGACGTCTCCCGGGGCAGCAGGCTCACGCCATGCTGGCTGCAGCTGCCCCTGCGACGGACCCTGAGGATCTCGGTCCAGCCCGTTTTAAACAACAAGAGGAACAGCGGATTGCTTGCCTGGCCTCGGGAGGAATGTGCGCGACCTAGCAGCCGTCATCTGATGTCTGTGGAATTCTCGATCAGACACAGATTTTCCTTTCTTTTCCTTGATTTTTTCACTCTAAACCTGTGCTCCAAGTACCAACTTACCTACCTCATTTGACTTCTCTGACGTAATGAGAAAAGCCGTCAGGAAGTTGGCTTTGCGACAGCTGAGAAAGGGGAGCACGTTAAACAGTGCGCGCCCTTTCATCCACTCACTCTGTGGCTGCCATTCAATGCCGTCACCATCATGCGTGGCTCAACGAGGGGGCACGTTCTGTGAAATGCTGTTAGGTGATGGCGTTGTTGTGTGAACCCCACAGAAGGCACTACCACAGACCTGGACGGGATAGCCACTATACACGTAGGCCGTGTGGTTTTCCACCTTCGCATGTGTGGTCGGTCATGGACCAAAGCGTCGTCCGCCTTTCCCCAGTTTGATCTTCAGATTTGTTCTCCGTGAAAAGTGAGGCTGGTATTTTACGAGAACAGTAAAACTATACACGAGGCGGTCTTTTGAAGGTGTTTTCTTTTTAACTTACTACCTATCCATCTGTTATTGGATCATTTAAAATAAAAATTGCATTGATGGGCCAGGCACAGTTCATACTACTTGCACTGACTGGGGCATCTCTGTTTTCAGAAAGCCCCTGCCGCCCAGAGCTCGGAGGGACGAGCAGCAGGGTGGGGGTCGAGATCTGGCTTGTCATTCGAGGGACCGACCCACGTGCTCTGAACTGCTCTCATGGCCTTCGTCCTCACGGGTGTCCCGTTGGTGCTACGAGTTGAGTAGAAACAGAATACGCCTTTTAGATGTGCTGTTATTTATCGTCTCTGACGTCCTGGAAAGGGCACTCCGACTGAAACTAGTGAAGAAGGTTCAAGTTTCAGTGATCACGAATAAAGTAACCTTCTCAAGGTCACTTTATTAGATGCAGAGGTCGGGCTAACATCTACTTTTCTTGAAGTCTGATCCTAAGTCCTTCTTACACTGTGTCGGAGCATTCGTAGATGCGATTTTCTTGCCGTAGATGCATTTAACTTACGCTAGTCCTGCTTTATGCATAATGTAATAGCATATTGTCCAGTTATCTTTTTACATACACTCTTCATTTTTCACTGTAAATATTACATAATCATACATATATGATACTGTTTCCATAGCTAAAATTACTTATAGTGTACCTACTAGATGATTAAGACATTTTTAATATTATCCTGACCATAAGCAATTTTTACCCTCCTATCCTCCTACCCTCCTGGAAGCTAATGCTCTTGTGAAGTGGGATGTTGACGCACTAATTCAGGAGAGACCACGGCCAGTCATCACCAACAGTCCCGAGTGGTCTTTTAATTGCAGCTTCATAGTTCCTACTCGTTACTCTTACTTGCATTTTTGATAGCATGTTCCCTAAGCAGAGGGAAAGCGATACCATCCTTGCCCCCTAACTCAGTGTAACCTAGTAGTTTATAACCCATCTACCACCCTACTTTCTAGAACAGAACGATGACAAGAGCCTGCCCTACGGTATCTTACATGGTGCCAGGTTCGCCCAGGCTCAGTGCAAAGCTTGCAGAAGAAGCCACCAGAAAGGATTGCCAACTGATGAATGTAGATGGCCTTGGTCCTAGTCTTTAGTCCAAGTTCAATTTATGTCCTGTCAAGGTCGATTAGCTGGAGAGGGACAGGCGTTCTACTGGGACTGAATGGAGACATGCTTCCTTGGCTGAGTCCCAGACGACATCTCCTCCCAGCATGTCCGGGTGTCAGACCTGGAGCCCACACTCTTGGCAGCTGAGCTGCTTCTGCGAAGGTGGGAGCATCCTCACCACATGGAATCAGGGAACCAAGAGAACCGCCTGCTGAGGTGGGGAGGCCAGCCAGGGCCCTTGCACAGCAGGCTGTTGGCTCTGCTCTGGGACAGAGAGTGGGGTCCTTGGAGAAGGCCAATCGCACGGCTGACCCGAGAAGGCTAATTCAACGGGCAGATGGAGAGCGATGCAGAATCTATTCCAAATGAGGCAAATAAGCAATGAATGGGTTTTTTAAAGGTCTCTGTATATTTTACATATACGCAAAAAAGCAAGATGCAGATATAGTCAGGTATGGCTTTCCAGGGAGTCCAGAGGTTTCCAGAGGAAAAGCTAGCCTTCTAGATGTGAATAATTCAGCATGACGGTGGATACTGACTGGGAGGGATTCGTGTGTCTACTGAACAAAATTCACTGTGCTTCTAGTGAGGGTGCAGTGAACAAACCAACCGTTCCCTCTACCGCACAGAGCGCACAGGACGTCATCTGCGTGAAGTCAGCAGGGAACCATCTGGCCCTGTGTGCATGACCAGGAGATTTTGGAAGTTTGGTTTTTCACAGTCCCCTGTTAGAGGGGAAGGAGATCAGACTTGTTAAGATAAGAAGGGCTGACAATTCCTTAAATCCTTGTAAGGCATGTTGGTCATCAGGCTTTTTAATAAAGATGCTATAAATCCAACCCTAGAACTAACTGATTAGGTTCATAAAAGAAATGTAAACTTTCATAACTTTTTATAGCCTAAGGACTAAAGTGAGAGCTAAAAACTTAAGCAAAATTAATTCAAGGCAGCCCTTGCAGATTTCGACTGATGTAGAAACAAAGGGCATTGATGTATTCCAGGTACCCACGGTTAAATTTATAATCTGGAGAGAAAATGATAGTGGGTAAAAGTGTAAATTTTGCCTGCTTTCTCTAACTTTGGCGGGGCTGGGGAACATTTGTAACATGAGGTTGGAAGAATAGGAAAAGAAACCAGCGCTGTTGAATCTGACTACGCATGAGCACACACATCTCAGCTTATCAGTTGCTCAGAAGCCCACAGGGCAGAGTCAGACAGTCTGGGTGGGGGGTCCTCACTCTCCTACCCCTGAGATCTTAGGCGAGTCCTTCCAGCTTCAGGGTCCCCCTCTGTCCAAAACAGGGTGCATCCAATGCTCGGACCTAATGACAGTGCACGCGAGAGATGGCCACAATGCTGGGCAGAGAGCAGCAGCTCAAAAAGACGCCTTTCCCCGGAACCCCGGACACACCAGTGCTAGAAGGCGCTCCTTCTCCAACCTGTGTGCCATTTCTTGGCTGTAGAGGGCTTTCAACGTAGGAGCCAAGTGGAGCCTAGCATTTATCAGTCACGATGATGAAGGTCGTCAGTTTTAAATGGCAGACTTGGCCCTTTCCCCGCCGTTAGAGCTCATGTCCGAGGAACACACTAGACTGTAAGGATGCCTCAGTGAGTCGGAATTATTGGGGACTGTGGAGGCACGGTGTTCCCCTCGAAAGTATTTTGTGGGCTGCTGAGATTTAATGACCTTCCTAAATGTGCAGTGCTCTCATATTATGGACGTAGTGGGTCTCTTCTGTGCCTCTGCTTATTCAGAATAAACTCTCGGCCAGAGGGTGTGATGCTGAGGCTCCAGGAAGTGGTGAAATTATTGTCAGGACTTTTATCCTCAGTCAGCAGTTTCGCGATTATTTTCAGCACTGCGATATTTAAGCAACTGAAAATTTCATATTTTGGGGACAGGCTGTGGCTCTAAAAAATTCCTCATTTAAAACAAAACATTTACATCAAGAGGAAAAGTATCTCTGCGGTTTCTGAAGGATGTGCTTCAGAGACTGTGCGATCGGAACCCTTGTACTACAGGCTTCAAAGAATGATGACACGCCTGACTCACATATGAACTCACCCACTCATTCACTCATTCATGCAAATGTGCCAGCCACAGGGAACCAAAGGTGAATGAGATGCCACTCCTGCCTCTAAGGAGCTCACAGAACAGCAGAGAGAAGCAACCGAATGGACGGCAGAAACCACAGGATGGAAATGGCCCTGAGCCATCCCAAAGGGTAATGGGCAAGACAGAGGGTCAAGCGACTCACTCCATGCCACGCATGTTCACAGAGAGGGTCACGCATGGTCACCAGAGTGTCGAGGACGCAGGACTGGACAGGTGAGGGCAGAATGTCACAGACAGTTTGCAGTGACGGAGGAGAAGGAGAGAAGATGCCAGCCATGGGGATGCGCACGGTCCCCTATCACGGGGGGAAGGACAGAGCGACAAACTGGAAACAGGACGCTGCCGCCTGATGCTCAGCGGCCTAGAGTGTCCTTCGGGTTTTGGGCTCTACTCAGTAGACGCAGGCCTGACTCGATACTTTCCAAACTGGAAACTTTCCTTTGTGGAAAGAAATAACTGAAATATTTAAAAGGGGACGGCTGTTCATTTTGTCCAGCAGAAGGTGCAACGCTACGGAAGTGCTGCTGGCGCAATGACAGTTGGTTACCCAGACCTAACGCCTCCCTCCCTCGTTACGGAAACCGGGAGGTGTAGCATCTGAAGTGGCTCCGCCCCACCCCAACCCCGGAGCTCTTCTCCCCGAAATCACACGTCTCTCCGTCAAGCACCTCTTCTACCGTGACCCTGAACGAGTGAGTTCCCGCCCTAGCCGTTTTCCGTGCAATCCCTGACATCTCCATCCCAGCTGACTGGGGTGGGGCTCCCTGCTGGGGCTAAGCGATTTCTCCCTCTTTTTCTCCTTCCTTCTTTTCCTTTCCCGCCACCTCCTTCCCCAAAATGTAAACCTGGAACTTTTATACACGCAGTACAGGCGTACTTTCCGCAGATCCGACTGTACATGTATGTTACGGTGGGTAAGAGCGCGCAGTTTGGTTGAATCGATGACACACTTTCCTCACATAACCAGGCCAACAAATGGGCAGCCCTTACGTCACTTGGTGGTGAGATCAGTCACATATCAGGCACAAAGGGGCTTGCTGCAGGGTCGTGTGTTAACACCAAAGAGGGGCCCGCCCCTACAATGAAAACCCTGTCTTCTGCAGACATCGGTCACTCAGTGCAAGGGCTGATGCTCCAAGGAAAAACCCAAGGACAGGCTTGGTTTTAATGGTTACAAGAGGTGTGCATCTGGATGACCTCGCTGGGGTCCCTCCACCCCCATTCTCTGAGTGAGAACACGGGAGAAGGGGGAGGAATGAGGCAAGATGAAAAACACACGCAATGCAGGAAACCCAGAGGTGGATTAGTGAGTCTAACTTCACAGAAGTTTTGACCCGACAATAGCACTCCAGGTAAAGCGGGGTTTGGCTGGAGGTACTTGTCTCTAAGGGCACATCAGGGGTGACCAGTTCCCAAGGCAGGTGTGCCCACCAGGTAAGTAACACCAGGGAAGCTTCCTGGGACAGTGATGCCCAACATGCTGGTCACTGATGAGATGGCACTGGAATAGGAGTCAACTGTCTTTATCGGGACAGTTTTGCTAGGATAGAAAAAACAAACAGACCAGACAAAGCCGCATGCTGCCTGCTGCCGTTGTCCGCACTGTGGCCTGAGCTTCCTTCCTCTCCCAGCAACAGCTAAGGAGCCCTGGGTGGCCAGTCTGCAGCTGCGGGCCACACCTGGAGACCGCTGCCCGGGATGCCACAGCCTCCACAGCACAGCACCTGGCTGAGGAAGTGCGGGGGCGTACTCGAGGACACGGCTGGCCGGTGGTACAGGCAGGACTTCCCTCCTTCCTGCCAGCTCAGTGCACTCGCTATGGCCCCGAGATCTGCCACTTAGGAAAAGGGATTGGAGACCATCTCCCCTGGGGCGAAGTCAGCGGTGCAGATGGGCCCGGCCTCCCCACTGTTTGTTTGGAGACCAGCACTTAGAACTCAGTCAGGATTCAAAGAATTAAAAGAAGACACAACTACTTCAGTCTCTGTGGATGTAGAATTTGCTGTAAAAATATTTGAAAGGTGGATACAAATATCAGACTTTCAGAAATGGGCTTTGAATCTAATTTTGCAAGACTGAGTGTTAGGGTCTCGGCATCGTAACACTTGACATGAGTGAAGGGCTCGCCCCACACGGAACGCGTGCCAGGAGAGCAAGAGTAGGCTCAGTTTACCTTCCAAGTGACCCTGATGCTCTGGGATGATATGGGCTCCAGGTGAACTTCCTGCGGTGGGCCATCGGGAGCTGAAAGACCAAAACCCACAGGACGGTTAGAAGTGAGTTCCACAGAAGACTGAAATCCACCCGGCAGGATGCAGGCCCAGAAGCCAGGCCGTCTGAGCACAGAGGCCTACGATGTACATCACATTTGTATGCATTACACATGGGATTATTAGACCCATTATTATACCCATGGCATGTAATCACTATACCCGTGTATAATGGGCATCCTTATTTTTCCCCTCAAAAAGCTGGGCAAAAAGTACGCATCATACATGGCAAGATACGGTAAGCCCGGAGAGGTGTTGCACGTTCAATTCACCCTGGGCTTTCTCACTCCCGGGAAGAAGGCATCTCGGGGCTGTCCTTGCGTTCTTCCCTTCCACGTCTTTGCCGCTTGATTAATGAGCCTCAAGTGTGAGCAAGTTAATGGCTAAAACGGGAAGCTCATTTTTATAAAACTCTGCCCGGAGTGGCTGTTGAAGGCACTCCTCTTTCCCTTTAAGTGTCTTTTAGTGACATGACTTTGGGGCTGACTGGGTTGCTCAGAGTTACTGAGGCAAAAACAAACAAACAAACAGACAGACAGACAGACAAACAAACAAACAAACAGAAATCAAGATCCTTTAGCCTGCGTCTCTTTGATCACTTCAGTTCTTCATACTTTCCAATTAAAAATACTTGTTAACCAGGGGCTGTGGCCACAGGTAAGAAAAAGCAAAGTTAAAAAAGGAAGTGTGTAACACACACCCACCCATTTCTACTGGTTGTATGGATTCCAATTACATCCAGTTACAGTCAATTACCATGTATTAGAAATAGACTGCGTGCTAAGTACGTAGTGCGGAACTCAGGGGTGTAGAGCGTTCTCGTCCCCCAGAGCTCCTGACCTAACCAGGATGGCTGGACGGCACACAGAGACCGCGATCCAACACAGCAGACACTCAAAAGTCCTCTGAGAAGCGGAAGCAAATGGCGACCCA
>PVKM010047229.1:0-11508 GCA_004027735.1 Carollia perspicillata
GTTTTAATTTGCATTTCTCTGATGGCTAGCGATATTGAGCATCTTTTCATGGGTCTCTGAATCCTCTGTATGTCCTCCTTGAGAAATGCCTGTCCAAGTCCTTTGCCCATTTTTTAATTGGGTTACTTATCTTCTTGGAGTGGAGTCATGTAAGTTCTTTGTATATTTTAGAGATTAAACCCTTGTCTGAGGTATCATTGGTGAATATGTTTTCCCATATAGTTGGTTCTCTTTTTCTTTTAATGCTGTTTTCTTTAACTGTGCAGAAGCTTTTTACTTTAACGAGATCCCATTTGTTTATTCTTTTCTTTATATCCCTTGCTCTGGGGGACATATGAGTAAAAATGTTGCTGTGTGAGATATCTGAGATTTTCCTGTCTATGTTCTCCTCTAGGATTTTAATGGTGTCACAGCTTATATTTAAGTCTTTTATCCATCTTGAATTTATTTTTGTGTATGGTGTAAGTTGGTGCTCGAGTTTCATATTTTTGCACGTAGCTGTCCAGGTCTCCCAACACCATTTGTTGAAGAGACTATTTTTTCTCCATGTTATGGTGTTGCCCCCTTTGTCGAATATTAACTGACCATAGAGACTTTGGTTTATTTCTGGGCTCTCTGTTCTGTTCCATTGGTCTATGTGCCTGTTTTTATGCCAGTACCAGGCTGTTTTTATTACAGTGGCCTAGTAATACAGTTTGGTATCAGGTACTGTGATCCCTCCTACTTTGTTCTTCTTTCTCAAAATTGTAGCTGCTATTTGGGGTCATCTATGGTTCCACATAAACTTTTGAAGTGTTTGTTCTATGTCTGTGAAATATGCCATTGGTACTTTGATAGGTATTGCATTGAATCTGTATATTGCTTTGGGTAATATGGACATTTTGATGATGTTAATTCTTTCAATCCATGAACAAGGTATGTGTTTCCATTTGTTTGTGTCTTCCTTGATTTCACTGTTCAGTGTTGTGTAGTTTTCTGCATACAGGTCTTTTATCTCCTTGGTTAGGTTTATTCCTAGGTATTTTATTTTTCTTTTTGCTATATCGAATGGGATTTTTTTCTTGATTTCTGCTTCTGCTGTTTCATTGTTGGTATACAAAAATGCCTTTGATTTCTGGATATTCACTTTGTATCCTGCTGCTTTGACAAATTCATTTATTAGGTTGAGCAGTTTTTGAGTAGAGTCTATAGGATTTTCCATGTACACTATCATATCACCTGCAAACAGTGACAGTTTTGTTTCCTCCTTTCCGATTTGGATGCTTTCTATTTCCTTTTCTTGTCTTATTGCTGTGGCTAAAACTTCCAATATTCTATTGAATAGAAGTGGTGAAAGTGGACAACCTTGTCTTGTTCCTGATCTTAGTGGAAAAGATTTTACTTTTTGTCCATTGAGTATGATGTGGGCTGTAGGTCTCTCATATATGGCCTTTATTATGTTAAGGAATGCTCCTTCTATTCTCACTTTGCTGAGTGTTATTATCACTCAGTGTTATATATCACTGAGTGTTATAAATGGGTGCTGTACCTTGTCAAATGCTTTTTCCGCATCTATTGATATGATCATGTGATTTTTGTCTTTGCTTTTGTTTATGTGATGTATTACATTTACTGACTTGCGAATGTTGAACCATCCTTGCATCCCTGGGATGAATCCCACTTGGTCATGGTGTATGATCTTTTTAATGTATTGTTGGATGCGGTTTGCCAATATTTTGTTGAGGATTTTAGCATCTATGTTCATCAGCGACATTGGCCTGAAGTTTTCCTTCTTTGTTGTGTCTTTATCTGGTTTGGGGATTAGGATGATGCTGGCTTCATAGAAGGAGTTTGGGAGTCTTCCATCACTTTGGATTTTTTGGAACATAATTTTTAATGCACTAAAAGAAAACTGTCAACTGAGAATTTTATATCCAATGAAAATATCCCTGAAAAACAAAGTTAAGAGAAAACCATTTCCAGATCAACAAACCTACAAAGTTTATAGCTCATTGTCAGTAGGTTGGTATTACAGTAAATATTTTTAAAGTTCTTCAGGCTGATGGAGAATGATTCTAGATGGAAATTCAGACCGACACAAAGGAATGAAGACTGCCAGTGTGGGTAAATATATAAAACATTTTTTCTCAATTTTTTATTTAAAAGAAAAATGAAGGTTTGTAGCAAAAATAATAACATATTTTACTACCAATGATAGAGAATTGAAAATATACAGTTGCAAATTTCTCACATTATACATAAAGTCATTATATTTGAAGGCAGGTTTTGATGTGATATGTGTGTGTGTGTGTATACACACATATACACACGTATGGATTTACCATATATGTATGCACATATATATGGTAAATCCAAGAGCAAGCAGAAAAAAAAGTCAAATAGGTATAGAAGGCAATATAGGACATAAAATAGAGTACTAAGAAATACTCAATTCAAAAAGCAGGAAGAGAAACATTAAAGAATCAAAGAAAATTTAGGAAAAATAGAAAAGAAATAGCAAGATGGTAGATTTGCACCCAATCACACTGATAATTATATGCAATGTGATATTTTTCAGACTGAATAAAAAATCAAGATCTAACAGAATACCATCTATAAGATACAAAATTTTAATATAGAGACACATTTAGGTTAAAAGTAAAAGGAAGAAAAAGATACACTGTGCAAGCATTGATCACATGTAAGCTGTAAAGGCTATATTAATGTCAGGCATAGTAGGTTTAAAAACAAAGAATTTAGCTGGGATAAAAATGGGCATTTAATAATAATGAAAGATACATGAAGAAGACATAAAACTTCCTTAAATGTGTATGCATCCAGAAGTTGAACTTCAAAACACATGAGGCAAAACCTGACAGAACTAAAAGAAAAAAATTGACAATTCTACAATGAAGATTTAGAGGTTTCAACAATCCTTTCTCCATAACTGACCAAAGAACAAACAGACAGAAAACTGGTAAGAATATAGAAGATACAGACAACCTCATCAGTCTAGTTAACATCTACAGAATACCACATCTCACAATTTCAGAATACATTTCTTTTTTTAAGTGCCCATGGCATATTCTCCTAGGCAGACCATGTGCTTAGCCACAAAACAAGTCCCAGTAAATTTAAAGGTATTGGACTCATTCCGAATATGTTCTCTGATGATGACAGATTGAAATAGAAATCAATATAAAAAGATAATAAGAAAATTCTATATATCTATATATTAACCAATATACTTCTAAGTAACCCATGCGTCAAAGAAATTGCAAGAGGACTTAGAAAATATTTTGAATTGAATGATAAAGAATATATGACATCAAAATTTGTGGGATAAATCTAATGCAGTGCTTAGAAAATTATAACTGTAAATATTTATTGGACAAAGAGAAATGTCTGAAATCAATGATTTAAGCTTCTGCTTCTGGTGCTAGTAAGATAAGTCCCCATAACTTCTGGCTGAAAAAACAAAAACAAAAAACAATGGGGATTGAGGCTGTGGAAGGCTTAAGCTTCTGGAGTCCCAGGCAGTTTCTCTTAAAGGACCTGCACACAGACTTATGCCCTCTGAGCACTTCCATGGGGCAGCAGATTGAAAGGCATCAGAGACACATGGGGAGGAACTGAATTGTGTGGAATCAGGGCGAGACGCAGCTTTCTCCCAGGAGGAAGTGCTGTCATAGCACCCTGGTGATTCCCTGAGGCCCTGCCGCATCCAGCACTCAGGGCCGCTCAAGCTATAAGCTGTTTCCAATGGCTTTTCCCCAGGAACGGTTTGTCTTGGCCCATGCTTCAGGCTTTCCTAAATTATCTCAAACAAGCAGCACCTGGCTTCAGCAAGCCCTGTACCTCCTGCTAAGTTGCCCCAGGCACAGCTCCAGGAACAGCAGGCCTTGGTTCACAGGTTGGCCTTGCCTAGGCACCTCGAAGCCTAGCACAAGTAGCAGCCATCTGCAGACCACTTTGTAGCTAATGCCATGTGACCCTGGACAGAACACGGGCAGAGGCTGACCTTGGACACGCCAGCAGCAATCAAGGCTCAACTACAAGAAGAGGGTGTACACAAACCACAGAGTGGGCACGCATTTAGTACCCAGCTGGGGTAACAGGGAAGGCTGTGTCACTGGACCCTACAGGGCACCTAATATATTGGGCCACTCTGTCAAAACTGGGAGATGTAATAGCACTATCTAATACATAGAAACAAACACAGGGAGGCTGGAAAAATGAGGAGACAAGGAAACATGGCCCAAATGAAAGAACAAATGAAAACTCCAGAAAAATAACTAAACAAAATGGAGAAAAGCAATCTCTTCGATGCAGAGTTCAAAACACTGGTTATAGGTCTTCTCAAGGAACTTAGTGAGGACCTCAGCAGCACAAAAAAGATCCAGTCAGAAATGAAGGATACACTTCTTGAAATGAAGTACAATTTACAGGGTATCAACAGTAAAGTGGATGATGCTGAGAATCAAATCAGTGATATGGAACATAAGGAAGCAAAAAAAAACACCCAATCAGAAGAGCAAGAAGAAAAATTACAAAAAATGAAGATAGTGTAAGGAGCCTCTGGGGCAACTTCAACCAACATTCACATCATAGGGGTGCTGGAAGGAGAAGAGAAACAGCAAGAAATTGGAAACCTATTCGAAAAGAATAATGAAAGAAAACTTACCTAACTTGGTGAAGGAAATAGACACAGAGAGTCCCAAACAAGATGGATCCAAAGAGGCCCACTCCAAGACACATCGTAATTAAAATGCCAAAGGTTAAATACAGAGAATCTTAACAGCAGCAAGAGAAAAGCTGTTAGTTACCTACAAGGGAGCCCCCATGAGACTGTCAGTTGGTTTCTCAAAAGAAACTTCGCAGGCTAGAAGGGACTGGCAGGAAATACTCAAAGTCATGAAATGCAAGGACCTACAACCAGGATTACTCTATCAGCAAAGCTATCAACTTAGAATCGAAGGACAGATAAAGAGTTTCCTAAACAAGAAAAATCTAAAGGAGTTCACCACCACCAAACTGGTATTATATGAAATGTTAAAGGGTCTTCAAGAAGATGAAGAAAAAAATGAACAATAAAGTGGCAATAAATACATACTTATCAACAATTGAATCTAAAAACATGTAAGTGAACAAGCAGAACAGAAACAGACCCATAGATACAAGGAAAAATTTGACGGTTGCCAGGAGGGAGGAGTTGAGGAGGGAGGGTGAAAAGGGTGTAGGGATTAGGAAGTACAAATTGGCCGTCATGGAATAGGCACGGGGATGGCAAGTGCAGCGGAGGGAACGGAGTGGCCAGAGAACATACATGCAGGATCCATGGACATGGACAACGGTGTGCGATTGCCCGAGGGACTGGGGGTCGGGGTGGGGTGCAGGGAGACGAAGGGGAAAATTGGGACAATTGTAATAGCATAATCAATAAAATATAATTAAAAAACAAAGACTGGGAATCCGGTGAGATGTACCTGCCCCAGCCACTTTAATTTGACATGATGTGGGAGGTCCTATTTAGCACGGTAAGACCAGACAAAGAGCGCCGAGGTGCCGCTGGGGGGACGTAGAAATGGGAAAAGAATAAATACCATTTGTTATCACAGACAACACAATCTTAAAAAAACTACTAGGATAAGTGAATTTAACAGAGTTACAGGAAACAAGATAAATGTAAGGAATCGGTAACATTACTAGATGCTAGCAATGAACAATTGGAAAGTGAAATGAAAAGAAAGCACTCTTTCCTGGCCTCAGAACAGAAGGGGAGCAGCTGGGAAAGCGAAATGCAGGGTGACCCTGTCTGCAGTGGCGCCCAGAGCGCGAGAGCGTGCGGGAGGGTCTCCCCCGCAACCAGGGTGGAGGCGGGGCCGGTCCAGGAAGGAGAGTGGGTGGGCTCCGGGTGCCCCCAGCGAGTGTTCTCAGCCGCGTCCTGGCCTTCCGGCAACCTGTTGAACAGCATCTGCGCCCAACGAGCGGAAGAACGCTGACCTCCGGGACTCAGCGTATTAAAGGGGCGAAAACACAAACGAGGAGAATGGGCATCTTGGGTGACTTAGGGAGTTCGTTTCCAAAGCCGAAGAATGCCATTTCCATAATTACTGTTCATCCTGCGTTTGGGCCCGTGTTGGTTTGTCTCTCATTAGGAAGTGATTCCGGATGGACCCCATCCTCGTTGTCCTTGCTGTTTTCTCCTGACCTTCGCGGTGAGACCGCCAACGGTGGACTGCTCCCCCGCCCCTCGGGTCTCAGCACACAGCAGAAGGCCGCAGAGCGCCTGCCTCCGCCAGGTGTGCTCACAGGGCTGAGATGAAACAGAGGTTTCCCTGTGATGCCGCCCAGACCCGAGGGGCTTAACACCACAATATTTTGCTTCTTTTCCTTTCACGTATTTTAAAACATTGTCTTTAACCTTTATTGGAATGAGGTACTGAAGCCTTCCAGGTGTCATCTCATGGTGACATATCCTTATTTAATGTTAAAATTACATTTCTGTGAAACCATGTATTCAACTGAATCTCCCTTAAGTAAACACAATCTTTCTTACATTATCAGCAAAGTAGACCTCAATAATTGCCCTTGCTACTGTGGTTACCTCTGAGTTCCTCTAAAACTCCTCTGTATTTTATTGCTGTGTAAATATTTAGAAGAATTTAAAAGGCTAATTTCAGATTTGGGCCTTCTCCGTTCAACAGTTTACATTTCCAGACCTTTACACAGTTCATATTCTCTTTTGTGAGACCTAGCACGGTTCTCACATTGATACTATTTACATTTTTTTTGGTAAATGTGCCACAGGTTTACAAAGCTTTCCATTGAAATTTTTGATGTGATTAGCTGCTTTTAATTACATCTGAAACCCCCTTGCCAAATAATGATTAAAACCCACAGAAACGGTGTGGTCGAGACATCAGCAAAAGCCAAACAGATCTATGTGGAAGCTGCTGCAAGCGGTGTGTCTAAAGCAGGTCCATTTAATTTGTGCATGTACGGAGGATTGAATTCAAACTGACAGAGAACAAAAGATAAATAAGGTGAGAAAGGTAGGTAACAGAACTTCAAAGTGTGTGAGTTCAAATGCTGCTTTGCTTTTTCTTAAATCGGCATAATTGATTCTTCTGGGGAAATTTTTGGAGTAAAAAATGAAACTCTCATGTAATTATGGCTCACAGTAAATTGCATTTACTGCCTGTTGAGCCAACTCAATTGGATTTACTAAACCACAATCTTTCCCACCCTGTGCAGTTGGAAATCAAACTCCCTGCTCGCTGGCTCTCTGAGGCCCCGATGCTCCAGCACACTGAGGGGTCTAGGCTGTGCGTCAGGTTTGCAGGCAGACCCTCCTGTCTCTCCTCTTTCCCAGCAGGTCCCACAGCCTTCAGCATCCAATTCAAATTCACATCCTCAGTGGACCCAAGTCCCTCCATGACTTTCTCCGGCTTCTCTCTCAGCAGCGCCTGCCCACCACACACACACTTTCCTCTGGCCAGGAGGTACTTCCTGGGCATACGGCTCTTTCCTTCCTTCCTTCCTTCCTTCCTTCCTTCCTTCCTTCCTTCCTTCCTTCCTTCATTCATTCATTCATTGCGTTATTCAGTCATTCACCCCACAAATATGATGGGCACTCTGCTCAGTGGCAGGGATCCGTTGGAAGCCAGAAGGAAACCCTCCCCCTGCCTTCCTAGGGTCACAGTCACGTGGAGGAGACAGGCTTGAAGGAGCTCACAGGCATCTCTGAAATGATGACTCTGGTGGGGGATGCAGAGGTGAGACCGGTGGGTTATAGAACCCCTGTTAAATACGGGCACTCGATCCAGATGGAAAGTTGGGGAGGCTTTCCTGAGCAAGTCACCACCGCGACACGGAGCAGCGGTTACCTGGGTGAAGACAGCACCGGGGGCAGGAGCAAGAGTGCAGCAGGAGCTGTGGCTCTGAAAACAGGAGAGAAGCGGACGGAGCTGGTCCACGGCGAGGGAGGCAAGCGGTGGGGCCAGGCTCACCAGAGAGAGATGCACAGACCACCGCAGCTCACCATCCCCCAGGGACGGCAAGGCTTATCCTGCTGGCAATTGTTCCATTGGCTTTGCCTTCCCTCCGACTCTCCTCCCCCACCACCATCCCGTCTCAGGGCTCAGCTTGACGGTCCGTTCTTGGGGAAGCCTTTGGCAGCCCCACCCTCTCTGAAGGGCCAAGTGTCCTCCCCCTGGAACTGTGGCCTGTTGACCTTGCGTCCTCGCCTCCTTGCCCAGGCTCCCACACTGACGAGGACTGGCGGGTGCCATGGAGGAATGGCTGCTGGGAAAGCACGAGTGGGAGGCTTCGCTCGGATACCGAGCATAGAGACGGGCAACTTGGCCTTGAAGTCCAGTTTTTCCCAGACGGTGGCCCTGACTCTTCCAGCGTCAGATCAGGAGCCCCTTCCCTCTAAAAGATCCCTTGCTTTTAATTCAAACCGAAGCCCAGCTCGCTGTAATTTCAGATGGTCAGGAAACGCTGGCCCTGGGGTGGGGGCATGTGATCTGCAGAGAACTCGACCGTGACCTCCTGCACACCACGAGTGCCGTCCCGCTTCTCATCCGTCAGCGTGCTGGCCTGGTGTGCCGATGACAGGGCTTATTGAAGGGATCCAGGACAGAGAGGCTGTTCCCCCTCGAGGATGTTCCAGTGAGCAGCGGGGGGACCAGGACGGGGGATCAGAGCCACTAATTGGGGCGCATAGATGGAACAAATTGCCCCTCATCACAGAAACGTATCGTATTTCATGTTGAGGGAAAGGAAAGATCTGCCTACAAATTAGGCTGCAAACTGTATAGAAGAAATTGTCTGGCGGCCAGACGAGTATGCAGGATGTTAACGAGATATGACGTGCGGAGAGGGGGTGGGTGCCCAAGCAGGAATGCGGGCTTCTTCGGGTTCTCCTTTACTGTCTGTCCTTCGGAAGGGCTGAGTCTTTCATGCCGCTGGTGTTTCCTGGCACTCACCAGGTCTCCCTCACCTGGGAGATGGCTGAGCTCTCTGCTCAGCAGTCACATCCTGGAAGCAGCAGCAGCAGCCCTAAGAAATGTCACTGAGGAATGTCCCAGTTCATGGTGCCTCAGATGGCACGGAGAAGAGCGTGGGCCCTGCCGTCCAAGGATTTCAGGGTCAGAACATGAAGGGCGAGGCTGTGTGAACTCTCTTTCCTGTTTGTAAACGAGCGACAAGGCCAGACAGGTGCTGATCCCAGAGGCTCTGTGGCCGCCCCACCCCTGCACCCTGCACCGTCCCCACCCTGCCCTGCAGCCCCTCCTCCTCAGAGTGACTGTGCCCACCCTCGGGTGCCTCTGCCACTTAGAACATAATCACTAGGGTGCCTTTTGTGTTGGCTTTAACTTATACAGATTATAAAAAGGTCACACTTCTATAGTCACGGATTCTTCCTTTAAAAACAAAACACAGTGGAAATACAGACAGATGTCAACAAAAGTATCGAACCAATTTCTGGTTTCTTTTGGGGTGAATTGGACTTAGTGGGACATTCTGAGGCTGGCAAGGCAATGTTTTCATTTTAATTAAGGACGGATTTCTTTCGTGTGTGACAAGGGATCCTGGAAGCCTTTCCATTGGGAGCATGGTGGGCCGCCCAAGTCCTTCTAAAGCATTTGTGTGACCCGTCGGGCGGCTCAAAGCTGGATTAACCAAAGCAAACAAGGCCCGTGGGTCACGGCATTCTGCACGAGGGAAGCCCCCTGTCCGAGCGCTGAATTCTTGAAAGAGGCGCAGCACGCTGCCGCTGGGAGCCCGGCCCTCACGCCACGTGCCTCCCTCTCCACCTGCTACTGCTGACGTGACTGTTTTTTCCATAAGGCAAAGTATACACGCGGTCACTGAATTTACTAGAAAGCCCTATGTATTGTTTTCTTGTGTTTTGAAAAAGAACTAAAAGTATTTTTAAAACGTCACTTGATTGCCTTTTCTTCTGAGAAAACTGCCAGATATATTTCAGGGGATGTATTTGGGGAATGTTTTATAGGAAAAATCATATTACTCAGCTGACAGACTCCACGAACCATATGAATAACTGTCTTGTGTGGTGAAGTTGGTGCAGGGAACTTTTTTTTTCAGGCTTGAAAAATCCTGGGATGGGGATGAGAGAGGGGCTCTTTACCAGGTAGAAAGCCCAATACTGCATATTCATCGTGTTATTTTATGGGTTTTCCTAGTGCCTTCCCAAGATCCTTGGCATCCTTCCTCATGGAGTAACGAAGGAATAGTCTGGTAGCCCTTCTGTGGCCCCTGCAAGATTGACTGCTGGTCTGAGTGGGAGTGATTCCTTCTCCTCCAGTAAAAACTGCGTCCATGCAGTTATCTTGGAAAACGTGGTTTTGAGGTCAGGGGTAAGGGACACTTCCTTCTGCCTGGAGCCTGCCTTCTCTCCGCGTGAACCAGAGCTGTGTCCCCACCCGGCCCTCTCCATGCTCTATGAACCTCTCTCTGTGTCCTCACCTGGTGCCTCGGCCCTCTCCCCGCACAGTCCCAGTCCGCAGTCCAGCCCAAATACTGCTTGGGGAGTTGGCAGCACAAGGCATCACACAGCCTGCCTCTGTCCCCAGGCGCCTGGCCACCCCACCTCAAAAGCTGTGCAAACCTGCTTCTCACCAGGCCCCACCCCCGGGCCCCATGCAGCAGGCGAATGAAAGCCTGGGAGCCCCCTGCTCTCCCAGGTTGGAGTCGGCATGTAGGTGACCGGAAATCTGCCAGAAATTAAATGCCGATTACTGGGTCCTGACTTTGGGTTTTGACCCAAGTTAGGGTCACTGAGGGTATCTAAAAGGTCTGCAAGATTGTTTTTTTTTTTTTTTTAAAAAACCAGTATGTTATTTTTACGACTGAGCTACACAGTTACTGGGTTGGACGAGGGGATGGCTCTTTAAAGGGGAGGGGCCATGGGGAAGAAGGTCGGCCGCAGAGGAGCTGGTCCAGTGGGGCGACACTAGCGTTCTGGTCAGGGCCAGTGACAACGTGCTTACACCAGGCACAGGGGGTTGGAACGGGGTAGGAAAATGGGTTCCTCTTACAGGACAGTTCTCGACAGCAAATGAAGACTGCTCGGAGAACTGAGTTCTGAAAGTGTCTGAAGCCCAGTGGGTGGGCCACGATGATTGACTGCTGACGTCTGCCTTGGGCACAGGAGTGGATCCCTGTGATTCCACAGGGGATCGGGTGTTCCACATCCCCAATTCAGATTCTCAGCAGCAGAGGAAAAAAATTCCACCTCGTGACAGTAGAGCCATGCCTAACGAGGGCCCACTAGTTCTGTGGAGTTGGGCAGCCAGAAATCCACATCGGCCCATGCTCGGATCCGGCCAGAGCTCCGTGGAGCCACGTGCATCGCTGTGGGAAGGCAAGGCAGTGAGTGCTTCGGGGTGTTGACAGATGTTGAGCTCAGAAAACCTTCCCTCTAGAGGATAGACAATTAAGAAATAAAAAACACACAACTCCACTGAGGGCTGGTGGGGAAAACAAACTGGAGAATGA